>JANVCJ010010124.1:0-14374 GCA_026413505.1 Epizoanthus ramosus | reverse complement strand
ATGGGTATCCAGAAAATATTAACGGAGCTACGAACTGATAACTGAAAACACTGCACAAGGTGTACCGTAACCTTAAAGTCTCAAAACTTCTAGCCGTGTACTGGCACACTACTAATCGGGGATGGCGAAGGCGCGGGAATTGGGCGGCATTTGGCGGGAAAAAATGCTCACGCATGCCGTGACTTTGCCATTTACAAAGGCTAAAATCAGTTCTCCTGGCCGGCATGACCCGACAAATGTAAAGCGACATACACGTAAGCCTCAGTTTGTAATTCGAGTTAGTCTCGGAGCAATGCAATGTAATCGTGGGTTACAATGAATCATGGTTTAACGTTAATATCGGGTTTTAAGGAACCGGACGCAAAGTGGCTAGCAACGGGCCAATGAACAACCTCCATGTATCTCGGGGACGACGATATAGCATCCGTGAAAACAAGTACTCTCAAAATGGGATTTGTTATCATGTACATGTACTACAATCCATTAATGGTTAGAAACAAGAAAACACGGAACTACAAAATCACAGTGCTAACGGCACTGTTGCATTACAGTGATCCAATACGTAACCATATCAGTCTAGAAGTTTATCAGAAGACAAATTCTCCTTACAATATTGCTCAGATAATATATATTTTGGTTACGAGAATAACCAATTTAATAACAGCTTTATAGCTAGTTATTAGTTATAAGCCTGGAGTGTTCCTTCTCAAACGATTTTATACGTGGTAAGGCTTGTTTACACAGGCGACTTTTCTTCTGCTCGCGCTGTGATTTCAATCAAACGTAGTCTTGCTGTATACATTTTTTGAAAAATCCCGCCAAGCCTCCCAGAATTAGCACTATTAAACTCCAGTCAATGTCACTGGCCTCAAGTCGCGCCCAAAATCGCACTGAAATTGCGGTTGCTTTTCACACTGAAATTGAAGCTGCATCACGAGCTAGCGCGAGAAATTTACCGTTGAAATCGCAATAAAAATTGCATCAAAAGTTACCTGTGTAAACGAACCCTTGGGCTCTTCGATCCGATTAATAGGTAGTAAATTCCAAAGAGTTGGTGCGCAAATTGAGAATACTCTGCCTCCATGAGCCTCGGTTGTATATCGTGGAATTTCAAGGAGTTTGCTATCGTAAATCATTAAACACAACTGACGTAATGGTCTTGAGTTTAGGATAAGTAGATCACAATTTTACCAGATACTAACCCATTGCGTCGACGGTTGGACTTTAAAATCTTGCTCGCTAATTTGTCTGCAAGACCAGTTCTCCTGCACTTGTGTATATATCAGTCTGATTGGTTGATAAGTATACACAAAGGTTTTTATATACGGCTGCATTCATCACGTCGATATGATATTAGCCAATGGAGCCCTTATCAGGAGAAAGAAAGCATTAATGATCACCAAGAGAACTGTGATCCACATAAATGCTTTGTTCAATACTTGCGCGGCAAATTTCCACTCTTGGTGCAACAGTTCTGTTTCATCCTCCTTACGCCATCGCTTTGTGAAAAAGTCGAGGGTGGACGAGATCTTTTTGTCCAGCGGTTTCAAGTCGCGTTCATTAACTTCCAAGTTCGACTCGATCACAGTCTCAGTTTCAGGATATCGCTTAGGGGTCCAGGTCACTGAAGCATATTTGACGTCTCCGTTCTCCGTCAGTGCGTCATCATCCTCTTGGTTGTTGGCGATCGTGAATTCACCACATCGCCTGATCTCTTGAAACTTATCCCATTGTTTACGCATGCGCAGGATGGAGGCACCCCACTCGCAGAGTCCAACCCTGACGAACATGGGTAAGGGGGTGGGAGGGTGGTAATAAAGACACAGCACAATGCAGGTGAATACGAGTGAGGTGAACACATTTAACATCGTCATCCCATAATACTCTACAAGCAGAGGTACCTCCGATGTCGGAGGCAGGGAGTCGGACAGCATCAGTTGGATGATGCTTAGCGACAGCAGCACTGTTATCCCAACGCCCATTCTCTCGCCCGACTCGGTGGGCAGGTAAAACCCCAGAATGGTCAGGCCAAGCATTATAATGCACGGTGTGAAGCAGTTGATCAGGTAATACAAGGCCTTTCTGCGGAGATGGATGTTGTACACCACGTAGGGGTAGGGGTGGGGGCAGCACCGATACTTCGCCACCGCTCGCTCGCTCGGCATGCTCAGGAGAACCCACTCGCCGTTGGGGATAAAATTGAGGGTGTCTCCTGGTCCCTTGTTGTAAAGGTCCAGCTCATTCAGATTGTACGCCCACGAACCAAGCTTTAACTTGCACACCTGAACAGAACAGAATTGGTGAATTAGTTAATCATTTCTTATGTACATTTGGTAATTAGATACGATCGTGGATTTTGATAATTGGATACGATCGTGGATTTGGTAATTAGATACGATCACTCCATGGATTTTGGTAATTAGATACAATCGTGGATTTTGGTAATTAGATACGATCGTGGATTTTGGTAATTAGATACGATCGTGGATTTTGGTAATTAGATACAATCGTGGATTTGGTAATTAGATACGATCGTGGATTTTGGTAATTAGATACGATTGTGGATTTTGGTAATTAGATACGATCGTGGATTTGGCAATTAGATACGATTGTGGATTTTGGTAATTAGACACAATCGTGGATTTGGTAATTAGATACGATCGTGAATTTGGTAATTAGATACGATCGTGGATTTTGGTAATTAGATACGATTGTGGATTTTGGTAATTAAACACGTTCGTAGATTTTAGATATTTTAAATGTGAGTAAATAGGGGCGAATTGCATCCTCGGAGACCCAGGGGCAGATCATCGGGCGGGCGGAAAAGTGAGGCGCGAAACCCTCTCTCTCGCGCCTCGGCTTTTGCGCCCGCCCCGACGATCTGCCCCTTGGGTCTCCGAGGATGGGCGAATTGGGGAAACTGAGAGGGGCGAAGTGATGAAAACTTGAAGTACGCACCTGATCGTCAAATGGAAATAACTTCACGCTCATCTTGCACGAACATTTGTAGATTGTAGGAAAATAGCGCTCGACATTCCCGTTTGGTTTGATAGTAAGACTTTTGTCAGTCTCGTCCTTCAAGCTGTAGTCGACTCGGGCACTGTGTGTAGGAAGACAGTATAATTACTTTAAACCACATTAAATACTCAAATAAGCAGTACAGAAATTAAGTTACACAATCGGTTTTTATTGTATGGCAGATCATGACAAACCGGAAGTCACTGATTGTGCAAGGAATGAACGGGCTGCTCTTGGTGCCAAGTGATCATCCTTACATCGTTTGCATAGTATGCCAGGTCCCTACGTCAAAATGGCAGACAGTGAATCTCTTTTGGTGATCATATATAATTTAAAACTACGCAAATTTTGTGGGTGTTATGAAAAACCTGTCGGTACTCGACCTATTTCTAACATAGCTGCATACATGTCATACAAGAAACACCAGCCAGACTTGTTTTCACTTACTTGTTATACAAGGTAATATCTGGTAGCCATATACGGCTAGCTTTTGTGACGATCTCTTGCGTCTCCTTGTACTCGCTGGTGTTCCAGCGCAGCCTATAGTCTGTCCAATACTTCATATATGCACACAATGAGTATACAAAAATATGAGTTAGCATTTTCTGACCTGTAAAACAAAGCTATACAAGGCTATGAGTTTAACATTTGAACACTACATGTACAGGGGAGATCGAATTACCTCCATAGGTATTTTCAGACATAAACGTTTTTGTCATATGTACAATCACCATTAAGCTTTTAGTAGCTGCAGTTCACGGATTAGGTGACGTCATCATTTATAATTCATGCAAATTGATTATGCAAATTAGGATTTTCTGTGGAAAATGGGAGTTTTGAAGTACAGATAGATTAAACTCAGATTTCTTGAGGGTTTGCCATTTGGTTGTTTCCCTGCAAAATAATGTTGTCTAGTTGTTGCTTTTTAATTTTTATGCTGAAATCAGCAAAAATTCAAAACAAAATCAATCCAAGATGCAACCAAAATGGCGGATCACGTGTTTCGGAACAATGTGTATATTCGTCATTCGGAAAGGTTTGAATTTTTAAAGCTTAAAGCTATAGTCGTAGGCTGCTAATGCCGGCTGCAGACTAAAAAATACCTCATTTTTAACTAACCAAAACAACTAATAATAAACGCGGCCATGTCATAACGTATCTGAAGCATTTATGAGCGGTACTTCTCATTATCTGTACAGACTCAAAACTTTACTGAAAATTTTAAGTTTAATGGAGAACTTCCTCAATGAATTTGCCGGTAAATATAATCTTAGCATCTCACAATACCAACTACTAGTTTACTAGATCTCTCACCTGTCGTACCCATATCACTGCTGTCAGAGTTTGCGCTCTTTTGTCCTAAAAGAAAGGTCAAATTATTAATTAGCAACTAATAATTATTATTATTTATCGATATTGATTGGTGTATTTCACAACCATTAAAGTCCAATAAGTTTTGAAATATTTCTTAAAAGGTTGCATTTCAAGGTTTAAACTTTCAAAAGTTTGTTATTTTTAAGTACAATTTTATTGGTGGGTGCAAGGGTAACAACATCTATAAGGTTACAGAAGTCCAATGGGCCCCGTGAAAAAGTAAACTTATATAGCTCGTGCTGAGCCGGTTGTATTTGCAGCAGTTAATCACTGGGCGCATGTTTATCACAATTGTCAGTTTCCAAAAACTGGTGCAAATGGAGAATGTTTAAGTAACCGTTGTACATTTTATTGAGGTATAGTGTTTATGTCAGTAAAATATGGTTAGAGACAGTGTTGCAGGGACTGACGAGTGACGAGAGCTCTTAATATTAGAGAAACAACAAGCTTTAAAAGTTTCCATGGAGATTAAGTTGATTATAGTTGACTCGTTTGGTTTGGTCTCAACTAAGATATCCTTCCACATCGAGATTTGGTTGCGATATACATTCTGCAAATCTTCAGGAATCTTCAGGAAGTGTCGGAATGTTGAAAAAGCGAATCACGGAATAGATTTGAACAAGTTTCTTTACACTGTTAAAAAATCTTCTAAACATGTTTTTTTAATGTTTGGGAGAGTTCGGAAGATTTTGGACAGGTTGGAAAGGTCTCGAACAGACTGTGGTATGATGCACATGAGCAAAGCGGGAAAAAGAGATGTGGAATATTACCTGTTGAACACTACCTACCTTACATATTGTAAATTATGCGAGTGTGAGTAAAGATGTTGTATTTGTAGTTGTTATTGTTGATGCGGTATGCTGTTGCTAGCTTATCAGTATGGCTATAAGCTGTTGCACATTCAACGGCTGATATTCAACAATCTGTATGCAACAGCTTTCCAGCATTCTCGTTATTGTATTGCCTGCTTTCTCTTAGATAATAATAATTTCACGTACCACGTCTTTAATCTGGTACAGTGCTAAATCCACCAATACATTCAGCCCTTTGTCGGCAAAACGCTTTGGGACGACATCCCTGTCATAGTTTCTGAAGAGTGTCTTCTCGAGTTCTTCTACTGTCTTAAAATGCGGAGAATTGAAATCTGAAAATATACGAAGACGGAGATATATGATTTCTATAAATGATTTCTTTTTCAAATCTGGGAGAATGAAGGGTTAAAAATAATAAATGTGGGACTTCTTGATGAATAAGACAAACTTTAATTCCCTTTCTATTTAGGCACACTGCACTTGAAACTCAAAGATACAAACTATATTTGATGTTCTTGTACGCATCGTGCAAATATCACCCAAATCTTCACAGTGTATAAATACTTCAATGAAACAATAGGTTGCTAATTTGACCATTATTGTGAATTTATCACCATGGTCTGTAATCGGCTCTGTAATTCGGTGTATTCACTGATAGACAACAATCACGAATAATCTAATCAAAAGCATTGTTCTATTCGACTTTGACCAATCACAAGCCTTGTTAAGTATGACATCATTGTCAGATGGAACCTGGAATCGCCATGAAACTACCACGCGTACTTTGTCCACACATCCGAAAGATGAGGCAATGAAAAGTGGGAAGTTGTATGGTATAAAATGTTCGAGAACGATCAGCAATTCTAAAAATTCATAATCCAATCCGAATTCTTTGTTTTTGGCAGTATTTCCGGCTTGCTCGCTGGTAATTTGGAGACCATACAACCCATCAAATGCCGGGATGAAATGGTGAATGAAAATCGGTAAATAGTGACGAAATGGAAATTAATTGCCAGTTAGAAGAATAATAGATTTGTGAATAATTTAATGTCAATCTGGAATTTATATATATTGAGCCAATAACGTTTCGACTTATATTATAAAATGTATAGATTTGGGACATCTTCGCGCAAGGCTCAGTAAAAATTTGTTGGTGCGAGTATTAAAAGGGTGCATTTGTCATTCCAAATTACATTGGTTGTCACTAGATTTGTTTAAAACGCACAAAAACTTATGTTTATTACAAAAGCACCCTAATAAATAATATGTATAGGAAACACCACCATTCGAGAACAAGTTTTGAAAAATACAACGAGTATTTGATCAAATTGTCAGTATTTGTCACTTCATCAAATACGGGAGGTATTTTTCATTAATTCTTCGGCGTTTCCTGTTAATAGTACACCTACGAAAAAGACTATAAAAATTCTGAGTGCAAATAAAAATTGTTGTTGTTGTTATTGTTGTTATTGTCGTGATTAATGGTGAAAAATCTGCTAGCAAAGTTCCTGGATGACATTGCCAATTAGTGTTGTGCTTTTAATACACCATATTAAGAACAAAATCACACTCAAACAACCAGGTTTTTTTGTGAGAGTGCTATTATTGCTAAAACATTTAGACTATCCGCTGATAGAAAATTTACTAAGCTCACGTTGTGTAATTTTAAATAGCCGATAACTATTTTAATTGTGAAAACAAATTCTTGAAAGAGTGATTCCGCAGTCAACTCTCAACTCAACTTGGACGCAATTCTTGCCTGTTAGACATGAATACTCTGAAAATGTTGAAGTCCCCTAGCAAAGTATTCCTCAGTTCATGCTAACATATTTTGTTGACTATGGTCTTTGTTTGTTTGAAGTTTGAAGTGAGATTTATGCTAATGAGGCGAAACGAAAACAATGAAGGACAATGTTTCAGGTCTAGCGGCGACCTCACGTAGCGTTCTGCAGACTGTTTGAAAATATCGTCCAATCAGAGAGCTGGAAGCTAATTGAGATGTCTTGGATTGGGTGAGTGCGCGTTTGTTGATGAATCCAGACACGATAACAGCGGTTAGAAAACAATTTCGAGCAATCATGCAATTATATGCGTTATGTAGACAGATCGTCCTAGAGAGGAAGACTATATATCTTTAAGTTCCAATATATAAATAGGCTTCCTCCGTTTTTTGGTAAGCTATGTGTATTAGTGCAAAATAGGTATTTGGTGGTTCTTGGTATTATTTCCTTCCCTAGTAAAAGTTATTACATGTATATTAATATGGTCAGAAACCGTCCAGTTCAGAAATCAAGGGTATTTGATTACACCATGGTATATATATAAGCGTTTCAACTTTTAAACTTGATAAAACTTAAAATCGCTCGATTTTTCGACGCCATTCGTGTCCTCGTCCTTGTTTTCAATCAATATGTTCTAGTTGAAATAACGAAGCAAATAACATAGATACGTATTGGATTATAATCTCCTCTGTATTGTAATGGGCCAGAGAGACACAAGCTGAGGTGTAATCTCAGTTTAACTTCGAAGTTTATCAGTTGTTTACTTTTAAACAGCTGGTAGTAAACATAATATATGAATGGATTTCCGTACTAATCTAATGTTTCATCAAAACCGAAGAGTGAACATCTTCAGTTAAAAGTCAGCATGAAGTTGAATTCGCAGCGATTGCTATGCATTGTATAAGCTGAGAATTTACAGATGTAATAGAATTTAAAAACTGAATTACGCTTCGACTATTTGTCGTACACAACCAAGAGCTTCGTTTTAATGCATGTGATAATTGCTTTACTGCCAGAGAGGATTCTAGTCTTACGATGCGGTTTTTGTTTATGTTACGATGGATATTTAGTTTCAAAATTCTGTTCTGCTATCAGTGAAAAGTATGGAGAGCTTTGTTGCATTACTAGAAAAACGCAATTAAAACTCGTTAAGACAAGAGATGCCTCTTCTTTTTAGCGATTATAAGAAACTTCCCTAAAAACTTGGATTTGAACATTATTCATACGGTCGCCGCGAGATTGGCCAATCGTGAAATCCAATAATTTGCTAATTGACTTCCCAAACAAACTGCCCATATAAAGAGAAAACAGAAAATATTTCCCCCGAAAAATTCAGACTTTTAAAGACTTTGATCTTACCTTGTGTCGCTATCAAGGGTGATGCTAAACAAATGGAGGTGAGAAATAGCCTTTGAGCAATATTCTGTACACGACCTGAAATCATCTTGATTTCCTAGCTCAGCTTTTCACTTCAGAGACACGCTGCAGTGTTCCTACAGCAACAACCATCTGGCCTGTATCAAAAACGTTATGGTAATTCGCTTTAGTCAACCCTTCCAGACAAATACAGATATGAAAAAAATGTTTAAAACTATATAAAAGCTTTTTAGGTCAATTTTCACAGTAGCAGTCTCTGGGTATGTTTCTTCCATTGAATATGACAGGTGTTTGTATAATTATTTCTCAGTAGGGCAGCTTTAGTAAACTAGAAAATCAATTAAGAACTCGGATTTTCATTGGACAGTATATATTTACTTTCGCTTGTTCAATGGACATGTCAGTATCAACCGAAAATGGAAGCCGGTCACAAAATGAAATAATTTCAGCATGATATTATCTTTTGCGGTTGTGCAATTTAATAAAACAACCTTGTGCTTCTAATGAGTTTTAACTTTTTCGCTGTAAAGAAAGTGGAACGCTATATCCTTATTAATCATTTAAAGGGAGCGATTGAACGTGATTGACAATGACAAGGCGCAAACGTGGCTTGATGAATTAATGTAAATACTCACTATGTATTCAAGGCTTGCATTTATAGACATGGTTCTTAGGCGTCTGGGAGGGGGAGGGTAGAGAGAGGGTGAAGGATAGTAGAATGGGCGGAGCACGTCCTCATATGAGCCGAAACCAATTGCAGAATTGCACACATTTTAGGAATTCTACTGACGAGCAGTTTATACTGTTTTAATATTTATGTTTAGGAATGTTTTGTTTGTCTATCTGTACATTCACATACAGATATTGTAAAATCCCGTTTGTAAGCCCTGGGCGTATATTCGTTCACAAGTCGTTTTGAATGGGCTTGTAAGTGGTATAAAAAACGTTTAAAATAAACAGACAAAAATATATTAATACTAACACACAACGTTATCCAAATACGTTTTCATGTGCTAAGGTCTTTCGGTTATTACAAAGTAATAATAAATCGAGAATTTCTTTCAATATTGGGAACAATCTGACTGAACAAATTTCAACATGTACGCAATATGAAATTATCATAGTAGTGTAGCAGCTGTATTGAAACCGCTAACACGAATTCTTATTTTACCGGTGGCAGCACGCGTCTCCTCATGATGTTGCCTCTACGCATGTGCATTTCATGGTTATTGCGCTTATTTCATCGGTGAGAACCACACTTTATTGTGGTCATTCTCAAAGCAGCTCCTTTGTTTCCAGGTGTTCGTTATTGTATTTTATGGGTTAGTTATTGTTAGATTATCCAATCAGAGAGCCGCTTCAACGATCTGCTACGTACATGACCGATTTATTAAATCGGAAAATAGGTTTAGAGAACAATGAAATATGGTGGGGGACTTATAGCCACAATATTACGAACGGTATGTGCGGTCTGAAAGGGTATCATGGTTTTCGAGCTATTTTGGTCCGAAGTTGCGTTAACATTCATTACCATTTGCTCTGAAACTAGGATTGGTTTTCTAGAAGAAATTGTGGAGACGTGTAATATTATCAGATAATTAACATCTACTGTCAAGGTTGTCTACGATACGGATACGGACACGGACACGGACACGGACAAAGACGTGGACGACAAACACATGAGGGGCAGATAAACAGATATACAGACAGATAGACAGATAGACACAGACAGATAGACAGACAGACAGAAAGAAAGACACACAAAGAAATAAAGAAACAGACGAACAAACAGACAAACAGACAAACAAACAAACAAACAAACAAACAAACAAACAAACAAACAAACAAACAAACAAACAAACAGAAAAACAGGCCAGACGCACATGTAGACAAAGAAACTCATACAAACAGTCAGGTCGTAATCCAATCCAAATTCTCAGGCAGACAACAGACAAGATAGCTAGATACGGACAAACCAAGCGACCGTCTCACTGACTGACGGACTGATTTGAAAGGAGTGTTATTAATTGAGTGAGTTAAAATTCTAACGTCTGTGAAGCCATAACAAATGAACTCCTTTTATGAAACATTGGTTTATTCTGTACATAACTTTGAAATAAATTTCAAAGATTCCTTGATATGTGTCCTAAGTCACGTTGCAACTGAACGCATATAATTGCGGTCACACAAAACTAAGAAAAATCCCCCGCAGAAACCACGATCAGCAGCTTGCGCTATTTGTACTGTCTCGTCCCCGGGGGTCTATAAACCGACGCCGGCAAGCGAAAGGACAGAGGCCGGCGCTCGTTGTGTTTGGAAGCGTGCTAGTGGTTTCTGGGAAGGGAGGGCACAAGATCGACGACGCGCGCTTCTAAGCATTTAAGAATGCCGCTTGGGGACGAGGAAGCTATTTTTATGTTTTCGTCGGATGAAAGGTTATTCTCTTTAAAATGAGTTGCATGTTCTTACTACTCCGTCCCCTAACAGCTCTCGAATAAACTCCCCCGTTTATTTCTGTTTCAAAATCTCTAGGAGGCAGGTATCCAATAAAGGAGTTTATTTGAGAGGGACATTTGATAGAGTAAATACGGTTTTGTTCCTTTGTTTTGACTTCCCTACACAGCTTATCTGAATATATGTATATATGGATTGTCACTCAGTCTGATGAAAAAGAAGGTTATTTTTGCACTATTTGATATAATAGTTATATGCCGCTATATCACCTTTTTAGAACTCAAAAACGCATAGATATGAACTGCCATGTCTCATGTCCGTTACTCCCTAGCGATTGCGTGACAACTGTATGACAGATACTTGCAATGTGTAACATAACAATAGCAGGCCAACTGTCACTCGAGCGCTATTGTCACTAGCTCCATGCCGCTCTATTGCGACGTCGAGAACACGTTTGTCAGTCCATTGCCCACGCCAAGGACACTTCTGTCACGTCGATGTCATTTCACGTGATTTCTAGTCAATCTATTGTCACTACAAAGACATCCCTGTCTATTCACTATTACGCGAATGTGTTGTTCCTCTCTCACTGTTTTGTCACATAACTACTACTATTGAGTATTGACTACACAGTCACTGTACAGTGATACCCGTTGTCAGTTCATTGTCACGCGATCGTGTTCTTTCACTGTCATTTCCTTTTCACGCGACGGTTATTCCAGCTGTTACGGACTACACTGTTACTTTATAGTGTCACTCCGCTATCAGTTCACTGTCACGCATCCAGCTGTCGCTGACTACAGTAACTGTACAGTGTCACTCCGTTGTCAGTTTACTGTAACGGGAGCGTATTGTTTGGCTCTGCTGTCACATGACAGTTATTCCAGCTGTTACGGACTACACTGTTACTTTACAGTGTCACTCAGCTGTCACTTCACTGTCACACAACCGTGTTGTTCTACTGTCACTCGATCATCACATAACTGCTACTCCGGCTGTCGTCGACTGCACAGTTACTGAGCAGTGTCACTCAGCTGTCACTTCACTGTCACGCAATCGTTTTGTTACGCTGTCACTCCGTTTGTGTCCAGTCCACCGGTGATCGGATATACGGCATTTAACATTCGAGTTCTTCTCTTGCTGGAGTTTCCTTTCAATCTGTGAGCTGACTAGGCGCTATGATGTCAATATAAACTACAAACCGAGTGTTGGCGAGTTCATATTATTTCTCTCTATAGCCGATTGTAATTTCAATTCTTCAAATGAAATCTTTCACTGCTTGATCACTTGTGGCGTTGTTGGATATACATGTATTGTGAGTGCCATCAAGACACGACATTCGTAGAGGGAGCCGAGAGTAGAATACTGAGGCAGTTCGATACCACGAGCAGTAACACAATCCACATAAACACTCTGTTTAGCACTTTAGCTGCAAATCTCCACTGTTCTCTATATTGTTCCTTCTCGTCTTCTTTCTTAGTCCTTTCGATGAGAATTTCCAGTCCGTCTGAACTCCTCTCTTGACTTAGTCTTTTCCTCAAACCAGGAGACTTGTTATCAGAAGATCTTCTTCTACTGTTGAGTAGTGTTCCGTTTTCGCGATCATGGATGTTAGTCATGTTGTTCATCTGTACGACAGGTTCGTTAATGGTTTCTACACAGAGGCTGTTACCCGTAGAAAACCTCCTCCTTTGAACAAAGTTCAAAAGTGTTTGTCGCTTCTCCGCACATGGATCTCCATCATTCCTGAAGACTCGGAAGATGGTCGCGCACCAACGACAGATTATCAGCTGTATCCACGCGGGAACTGGCGTGGGTGCGTGATGATGGAATGTTAGTACCACGCACGTAAACACCAGAGACACAAACACATTCACCATCGTGAGTGTGTAATAACGGGAGATTAAAGGCACGACTTCGGAGGTCGCCGGCAAATTTTCGGCCAGTAACAACAAGATCACAGTCAAAGACAAAAGCACCGTGACTCCGACATTCATTCTCTCACCAGATTCTACCGGGAGACAAAACCCAAGAATTGTGAGCGCCGACATCAGTATGCACGGGGTTAGGAAATTTAAGATGTAGTACATAGTCCGCCGCCTGATTACAATGTCATAAGTTAAGAACGTGTACGGCTCCGGGCAACAGCGGTATTTTGTCGTGTGTTTAGTAGCGGGCATTGAGATCAGCAGCCACTCGCCATTGTCAGTGAAGGAGGCGATATCTCCCGCTCCACTATGAAACACGTCCAGCGCCAGACCATGATAAGACCACGAGCCAAACTTGAGAGTACATTTCTAGAATGAGCAACAAACTCTAGGTTAGAATCAGTTGGGGTTCCCTAATAATTCCCTGCACTTGTTAGGGTTAGGGTTAGGCATTGTATATGGGTGTATCATAATGTAGAAACTTTTACTGTAAGAGCACCCTGCTTTTCTGCCCACCCGACAGTCCACCCCTAGGTCTCCGAGGATGAAAATCCCGCTGTCTGAGCGAGTTTTGGTATGCGGTCTTGCAACGGGAGATTGGGGAGAGAAAGTAATGCACGCCGCGCCACTGGGGAAAAATAGCCTGTTAAGAGAAGGGGAAGGGAGGGAGGGGGATTTTTTAGTTCATGTTAGCACGTTATCGATTTAGCTGGTGTGACGGGGACAGATGGATAACACGCGCTAGAAGAACGCTTGGGAGGTCGAGCAAATTGAAAACTAGATTCCTGGAGAACAAACGGGCCGCTTTTCGGTCTAACTAATATATAAACTTACAATTTTATTAGAACGTTTGACACTGAATTCGTCTGGCAAGATTAATGGCAATCCCAACGAAATCGAATTCTAAACCCTTTTTTCAAAGGTATATTAAATTTTTTCGTACTCAGGCCTCATTTTGTTTTCATTTTGTCGTGGCGATTTTAATTCAGAATTAAATGTGACTGGAGTTAGACATTTGCATCAAATGCATTTATTAGAATGCAAGACTAGCGACATGTTGCATTTCGCCACGTGATGTATGATGCAGCATAACATGCTAATGAATGAATGAATAAAAGTTCCCGCGACCTGAGATATGAAACAAAACTTCGTATGCCAATTAATTAGCCTATTTCCAATCTAATGATAATTAGTAATTCCAATTATGACGTCATATGACGTCATAAATCCGCCATCTTGGATTTTAAGGCCGCCATCTTTGTTTTTCAATGACGTCAAAAAATTGTTTTAATTGATTCAGATATTATCAAAAAGTTCCAAAAACGAACTTCGAGTAACAGAAACTATGATATTAAAGCAAAATATTCCCCAAAAACTTTGACACATCTATCACTCAAAACATTTTTGCCATGGAAACAGATTACACTATATGAACATGTTCACATAAAATGTTTCCTGATAAATTTTAGGAAAGTCATGAAGATTCAGCATTATATCTTGAATGGTTCCTTTGTGATAATGGTTTGAAATTGGCCCCGCCGTTGGGGGGGGGGGGCGCGGGGGGCCGGGGGGGGCTGGGTGTGGTTGGGTGGTTTGTCGGTGTGGTTGGGGGGGGTGGTGGCTGTGTAGG
>JANVCJ010010013.1:0-14376 GCA_026413505.1 Epizoanthus ramosus | reverse complement strand
TAGGTGGGGCAAGACTGCTGACCAACTCATGAATTATTGACTCGTGACTCATTGACTCATAAAATAACGGTCCTCAATCAGTCTAGGGCTTCTCTGACCTCCCTGAGGAATGACTCTTTTACACCCCTTCTTCTTTAGTTTTGTTAATTACTGCCCCCCCCCCCCCCTCCCCCCTCCATTCGGTGCCACGGTCAGTTTAAATGTCATTTCCAACACCTACCCTGAGGTTTTGCAACCCTCTTTACCGTCTCATTATTGCACGGCCTCTTATCTTTATAAGCTCCAAACTATATAACTACTTATTCTGCATTACGGATCATTATCGTCGAACTGAGTTGCTTATTTTATGTATTTGGTTAGGTGTCACAAAGTGAGAGGATGCGAAATGTCGGTATTGTAATCTGATAGATTAAAAAGATAATGACCTCAAAAGTTCAACAGCTTTTGTTTTCCACGGATAAGAATTACAGTCCGTATATACATTCTCATTCTGCCTCGAACGAGCTGGAAATAGATTCAGTGGAACGCTTTTTGAAAACATGTAAAGAAGATCGATTTTGTCAGTTATGAAGATGTCATGGCATTTATGATCGAATCACCTCAGAAAGCAGCGGCAACAATATAAAAGTTCGTGTCCGTGCCTGCATGGGCTGGTATGGCGGCAAGTTCCACATACGTACTGTATGCATGTATAATCTGTTAGCAAAAAATCTGAATACTTTCTCCAATAAAACGGTTCCTTTATCATATTAAAATTGTTACGTATATTTTATGCCTTTAGGCCTCCCGTCCACACGTAAACGATAAAAAACGGTCATCGTAAACGCAAATTTTCGAAAACGCTTTTAAAAGTGGATATTTTCGTAAACGCATCTTTTAGCAAACGCTTCCGTGTGTTCTCGTGTGGACGTAGACTCGTAAACGTATATTTTAGTAAACCCTGACGTCACATCCTCGGTCCCAGTCCATAAACTGCAACAAATAACAATAACAATGGCAATAACAATAACAACAACAAGTTTTAGCGTTTTCGTGTTGCCGGTTGTAAACGATTCGTAAACGATCATCCTTTGTCTGTGGACCGGAAAGCTTTCGGATAAACTGAAAAAATATGCCTTTACGAATGTAAAGTATCTACTTTTCACTTTCATGCGCAAAAAAACATGTCGCGGAAGTGATGGCGTTAAAATTTGATGTCAATAGATGATTTTCTTTACAAGTAATATATACTGACACTTCTATTTGCTGTCTTCTTGTATTTTGCGCTTTCTTTCTTGGAAGGAACATGAATAACAATGGGATTTATCAGAAATCGCGAACATTAAATGACTCAGTTGATGTCTGCAAATTAATGACAGAAAATCGCAAAATGTTGGTCTCGAAAATTTAAGTGCAGTACTGAGTGCGTGCAGTCAGCTACAGTAGTTTGAGTGAATACACGCGAACGCAGGTACAATTCGTAGCTCTCTGTAAACAGAATAATTCCGATCTCAGGTGAATTTTGTACATATTTTATTTGTTCTGTCAGTGTGTTCGTCAAGTACGTTTTGTTTCTTCGGGTACTTTCCACAGAAATGAATTCGTGATAATCCAGTCCTACCTATTTTTTCACCAAACAATAGCTAAATGGAATAATGACAATTCGTAACCACTAAAAATAACAATTTAGGCCAAGTAATACAACACTTTATAATAGCGTCCAGGTTTTCCAAAAAAAAGGAATGAAGCCGCGGCCCATTTTATTTTATTCTTTTTTGTAAATTGACCTAAACTTTTTCTTCAAAGATAATCGCATTTTATTTAAGAAAAAGACAGCAGTTGTTCCCAGATAAGCCAATAATTACATACACACTCTGTGGATATCAAAATATGTGCAAATTTTATTGGATTTACATATCCGCTACATTCATTGTATAGTACGTAATTCAAAAACAAAGTACAGAAAATTCTAAGCTAAGCCTGAGGTAACACATCATATGTGCCCTGAATTTGGTTTCAGACTGAATACTTTCGATTGCATCAGAGTTAACTCAGATCGCTTCTTTTAAATTGCAAGTTTAAAGAAAAAGAAAACTGAAGAAAAAAGCAGGCGGCTTCCAAAAAGGAAGCGGGCGAACACGCTGAGCATAAGTTTTGTTTTACTTGGCCTTAGACATCTATTTCCACCATTATCTCAGTAATAATGGAAGTGGAACAATCATTATCTTAGTAACTATAGAAACATGACGAAGCAAAGAGAATGGACTGGCAGCGATCCCAAGTGCCTTGTCAGTAAGCCCATGGCGCATGCATGATGCTGTCATTCGCTCATTGTCAGCAACAAAAATAGAACTGATGGCCAAGGGAGTTGGAGTTTCCGAATATATTTCTCTTCATCCATTCTCATCCACAGTAGGGAACACTGCGTGACGAGCCGAAAGAACGGCTGCGAGTGAGACTATCTCTTTAAAATGATATAATTACTGACTGGAAAAGTATCCACGTTCTTTTCTGCCTGACTTCCGTCCATCTGTTCAGTGTTTGTATCATATTTTCAATTGGTTTACATATTTCAATTTAGAAATATTCACTTGAAATGGCCTGCCTAGATTAGTTTACACTATCCGCAGGCCAGTCAGTCTATAAACCATTATTGGTAAAAATGTTGAATAAAAGTGTGTAAGTTTGTGTGTGTGTGTGTGTGTGCATTGTAAGTATATGTGTGTGTGTGTGTGTGTGTGTGTGTGTGTGTGTGTGTATGTGTCACGCCTGTGTCAATCTCTGCCTCAGATCATATAAGACATATAAATAAATGGTACCTACATGTATTCTAGCAAGATGTGAAGGACTACAGCCATGGGCATAGGTGTTAAGTGATGATACAGAATGATAGATAACACATAACGGCATAACCCTAGCCCTACTGTTTTTTATTAAATTGAACTCTTTTTCGACTCAACTCTCGATAAAATCAATGCTAGGCCCAGGTAATCAGGTAATCAAACAGTTCTTGAAAACAGGTATTACTGCAAGCATTAGGGTTATTTTTACTGGGATGTATTACACATTTTATTTTGTGTCCCCAATTAGCAGAAATGCTAAATCTTACTAGACATGTAAATAAAGGTTATTATTATTATTATTATTATTATTATTATTATTATTATTATTATTATTATTATTAATATTAATATTATACAAGCGATAAAAAATATATTACTTTCATTGGTTGTGTTACTTATGTAGAAATTGCAGCCGTCAGGCATGTTAGAACTGATGTTGAATAAAAGGGTTGTCTCTGACTATTTTAAAAAAGACAAGTGACTGTCTAACTGTATCAACCTAAAAAGAACTTTTGCACATTGTCTCCTATTCCACTCTTTATGGAGTACATCTGTCATATATCACATCAGTGCATCGGTTACCCATCGGTTACCACAATTCGGGCATCAGTTTGGCCAGCTATAGCTAGTTAGTCGCACCGACGTAGTTTTGTTGACCTCACCTTTACTTGTTTAATTACTGGCAAGACCTCATTGGCAGTTACCATGAATAATGGCACATTGCCCTACCATGGGTGCCAGAGGTACAGGTCGCTGTGAGGGCGATAATTGTGAACGACGAGGGAGAGAAATTAACGAGGGAGAGACGCTCGACGCTCGCTGTGAGTCGGCCAATTGGCGAGAAGACCTCTGGCCGATCCAGGGTAACATTGCCCCTGCAAACGCAGTCAGAACAGGAACCAAATCTGTATTTTAAAATACTATTAGTATTACTTCTCGGGTGTACTGAAATTATGTGCATGTATCGCTTCTTGCTAAAACTATTGATCTTTTTTTCCCAGTAAATAATTTGAAAAATTCCGAGTACGTTTCATAATAGGGTGAACTGGACGAGTAGCCTGACCTCAGACGCTAATTTTCCTTTGCTGCGAGAATCCGAGGTCAGGCTACTAGATAGAGTACTGGACGAGGTGCACCAGTTATTTTTCGTGACCCCGCGCATCGGTGGCGGATGGCGCTTAAAGTCTTAAAAGCCTCCATGTGGTTACAAATCTGGATTACACGGTTGGACAGAATCCTAAATTATTCAAAAGTATTGAAACGGCCGCTGAGTTATCCATTTGTCTCCAAAGTATACAAAAAAAAACTTTCCGGCTTCCTGGCGTGGGCATACCAGCAATGGTAGGAGCTTGCTTGGGTGATTTCACCATATTATGTCTACTCGACTGCTGTTATGATTCGATATGATTAGCAATATCATTCTGTAACTGTCTACTTCTGTTTTCACTCAGTTTTGCATACTTTTTGTCTTTAAAAGATAAGAAAGAGCTCCCAGAAGACAGAATATAAACGCAGGCATTAAACGTTTGTCTAGATCTGTCTACACTGAAGTTCTCTCGTTTTCTTTTAATTGTTTTGACTCACTCTATTTTTGTTAGCGTTTTAGGGCGAGCTCGCGACTCTTCATGCGTGGAAAATTTTCCCGCGCTTTATGCTATTCTGCCCCCAACCTGAACCTTATTAGTGTTCAACATCTCTTAAAGGTTTTACCACCCGTGGAGCTGGAAATAAATATCTTTTGTGCATATTTATATTTACCAACCATCTTTTATGAAACCGAGCGCTAATGTTTCAATGAAAACGACCTTAATTGAAGTACCAATACAAAAACGGATGTACCGATTTTCAACACCGGAAATGGTTCCCTGTCGAAATCACATCGGACGAAGTCGTGAAGAATCACATAGACTGGTAGAGTTGTTCTTGAATGTATGCCATAAACCTGGTAAACTATGACGTAGTTTAAACATATATTTCGAAATTATGATATATTTCAGCCCATATTGCCTCCATATCCCCTGGAGTGAACCATTAGTATTATTTTTAAAATGTGTAAAAATTCCCGGGTTGCGGCTTTGCAGCGGTGCGTGCAGTCATTACTCTCCATTGCACAATATTCCCAGCTGAAGGACAGCATAGTTTGCACATCTAATATGCCAGGCGATTTGGACGCTTAAATCTCTTTTCTTTTCACGCTCATCATGTACACCAAAACAAATATTAACTTAGGAAAAAACAAAACTTGTGGTAAAATGTATTCAAAACTGAGCATTATTGATGTTTGTTGATTGGTGCCGAGTCAAGTTGTTTTTCGGCCAAAGGGTAATAAGAGACCCGATTGGCCAAGAGCAGTTGATTGACAGCTGCTATCACATGACGGAACATAATTTCAACCCAAAAGGCGTGATTGATTTTGAATCGAGTCGCTCGGTGCTCTTACTATACAACTGCAGTAATAAATATTCTCGTCCTGCTTCGGCTTATCACTGTTCTGGGAAAGCCTGAATTGTAATCATGTTTAAGTTTCTGCACAGATCACATGGGAGGTCTTCGGAAGCACACTTAAAGGATAAGCAGGGAAAAGATATCTTCGAATTCAAGAAGGTGAGAGATGATTTCTTTACGAACCGTAAAGCGAATAGCTTGTTTCAGACATGTGCTCCAACATCTATTTCATTCCCAGACTGTCGAACATGGCTTTCCACACAAACCGAGTGCGGTGGCTCACGATCCAAAGCTGTCTCTTCTTGCCATTGGAACCGGTAATGGTTGTTTGAAAATGTATCCTTGTTAGGTATATTGTGCGGGAAAGAATTGTTGAAGCGTAAGTAAACTGTTGATAGATTTTGCCAGACTAAGACTTGCAAGCCAACGGCCGGGCGCGTTCTTCCTGTTTTATTAATTTCCACAGACGATTACAGATTCACGAGTGAATAAATTTATATGCAGCAGTACATTACAGAGTGCAGACAGGTCTAAGCAAGAGTATCTATATTTTAAGCCAACTGTACAGGGTGTAGTATAGTATAGAAAGGCGTTCTCGAATGCAGCCTTCTAGTTTGACTAGCACGACTCTTCTCAGGTCCTTTACAAAAATAAAATTGCTTGTTGTTTCATATTTTTTGCATAAATATCCAAACGCAGCTTCCAAAGTTGCTAAGGACCTTCTAGGATTTAGAGTATTTAATCGAGAACTGAAGCAACTAGTTGTCAATCTGTAAACAATTTCTTTCCAAAGAAACTATATACACTGCACCAGCTAAATAAACCCAAACATCTTTTACTCTTTTGGATATATTACAGCTCGGTGCTGCTTGCTTTAAAATTATTGTTTCATGACAAGGTGTGAGGGTTTTGTGGCGCGGTATCTCGATATATAAATCGCCTATGAATGCAGAATATATATTGTTATATTTGTGCTTAGTGATACTAGTCCAGCCGGGGCGAGAGTATATTAAATTTGGTTTGTGTTCGCCACGTGTTGCCTCTATATGATAAAGCTATAATTTTTCGTAAGCTTATACATGGAAGTTTGATAGTGTGCTAAAGTGAACTGAATAGAAAGTGAAATGAATGGCTTCATACTTTATCAACACTTGTTTTGTCGAGGACGCTTTGATTTCAGAATTGGCAAAGTCTATGAAGCAAATCCGGGTTTAGTTTAATAGGGTGTTTTGTTTATGATCTTTGATCGTCGTCGAAGCATCCATTTTGTATCTGAGAGTTCGTGCGAATTATTATTTCATAGTCAGATAAATGTATAGTTTCATTTTTCGTTACTTGGTTTGAACTAGTACTGTTTAGGCATTGTTACTCGAGTCAAAAGGTGATGCTTTCCGGTTAAAATTAAGCTACATTTCATCTGTTATGTTACGCTTGGAGTATTCTCGGAGTTAGACAGAATCAGTTCTTATGACTTATGTTTAATGCTTTGCCTGCAAACAGACTCCATTCTCCATTCATAATTTAGCAGGGCTGCAAACTCGGTTTGCCATAGTACCGGTTAAAATAATCCTTATCAAGTCTCTATTTACAACAATTATTATAATAAAATAACCTTCGGCCCGTTCTTGTGTTCAGTGTTAGATGTTGGTGTACAAATATCGGAAACCGAATTGAAATATACATTTCCTAGTTAGTATGTCACGTTCGAATGACTTCAACGGTTCGAAGTTCCCTTGACAAATTATACCATAGATATGGAAAGCCGGGTGTCGAACTTTCGGCTCACCACCAGGTGGAAACACGCATCCAAGAACTACATTTTCTACCAGAGCAGGTAAGAGTAGTGTATAGAATCCCTGACTTCTTCAATAGACTCGACGTCTAGATCTGTATTGTAATACAATCGATTTCGATTTGTGTATTCGGTTGGTTTGGGTGTGTAGGCCAGCTAGTTGGGGTGGGGCACGCCAAAATTTGCAGGTTAGAAACAGCAAAACCTGAATTAACTGTACAGAATTCATAGTCACTTACAGTGGTATGAAGCTTCAAATTTTGCAACGATTCTGACTGATTGCATAATCGAGTTCGTAAGCTTGCAGATATTGCTATTGTTTGTCTGATGGGTGTATTTATTTAATCTTGTGAGAACATGAATGTTCTTGTGAGTTGTCTGAGAAACAATTCATTTAATTCTTTATAAACCACTGCTGAGTACTGTGTAGTATTTTGTGAAACGGTAAAAAAATCATTTTAGTTTCTAATATTTGAAAACTGTCAATATTTTAATGTTGTAAATATCATAATAAATTTGATGTAATGTGATAGGAGTTTGCTATCTATTAGCAGATGTAATTTCTAAATTTAGAATGTTTGGCATTTGTATAGGGAATACACGTACACACAATATGGACTATAGTAACTGTATCAAATCTTTTTTCAATAATTTGTGACCTTCATTATTACACAAATCAATCAAGTTTAACATTACCTCATTCACATGAATTGCTAGTAATTCATTAAATGTTAGCTGAATTTGTTGCAATTTGCAGTATAAATGAAAAAAGAATATAACGAAAATTATATTACAAACTGTGCAACTACAACTTAAGGCAAGGTTTTGAAGAGAAGGGACCATGTTGTTTATGTTTTTTTGTGATGTTGATCTGCAGCAATTCAGCTGCTGGCAGAAATGCAAATTTGCTTGCAGTGTTTCTATTTTGATATTACTAGAAGCAGCAGGCTGATCTTCCAGCAGGTGTTCTAGTTTGCTTCGTTGTGCACAGCTCTAGCACATACAGATTCTCTGGTTCTGCTAGTTTGATGATTATTAATGCATATTTATTTTTGTTCTCTGTGGTTTATTTCAGTTGTGTTTTGAAGTGTAAATTTGCAAACCCCAATATTTTCATTTTAGAAGTTCTGTAGCCTACAATGAAACTGCACTTTCCAGTCTATACTTCAATGTCAATTCACGATTCTAAGAAAAGTTTACTAATATAAAGTTTGTGTATCTTCTAACTTTGAAGTTGGAACTGAACCCTTGCATTATGTTTTTTCTGAGACTGTGTATCATATATACTCATGGGATTTAAGGAAGCTGACAAATTTAATGAAGCTTATAGTTGTAACAGAATGGGAAATTTTTTTTGTCTAGTGTGACACTCTTGGGATTTGGCAAAGCTGTTATTAAGTTTATTGATGCTGTTGTGAAAAACTGAAAATTAAGGTAAAATTACAATGAAAATAGAAATCAAGGGTGTTGGGGATGATTGTTTAATTCAGGGATGGCAACACTTTAGACTGAGTTAAACACATTCATAATCAATTGATGTGATATTGTAAGAGTTCAGGTGATGTGGAGATTGTAATTGATATGTATTCACCAAAGGAATATTATTTTTGTATCAAGTACCTGTGTATTTGTAATTACTAATAGTCTGTGTGTTTCATGATTAGAAATGTATGTACATGCTATATATTTTTAATTAAAATAAAGCCACAGTGAGCTACTTGTAAACATACAATCATACTCTATATTGAACAGGAGTTATCCATTTCTTGATCAAGAAGTGTGGTTATTTTGTTGGGCTTCATGAGTCGTTTATCTTTAGTACTCATATAGTGCATTGGCTTGTTAGTGTACCAAAGGTGTGATGGTGTTTTGCAATGTTTGCTTGTTTGTCAGTCTCAGTTTACATTTTGTGAAGGCAAACAGTTTCAAGTCTTAAGGCAAAGTTGAGTTGCAAAACAGTTGTTTGTCTTCCTGGTTTTGTTGCATCATACTAGCTTTATTTTGGTGTTGTTTGAAAGACATTACTTAATGGACCGATAGTTATTATTTGCAGAAACTGTGGGTGCTACAAAGAGTGCATTTATACCAAAAGTATTGTGATTATTCTTATTATAATTAACACAGTGTACTGAATATAATATAGATGATGAAACTGAAACAGTTTTCATCTGTCAGTGATAGCCAGTCCTTAAAGCAAAGCTTGGCTGAAGACACTTTTACTCTCAAATAAAACTTTAGCGTTGCTTTTAATAGTCCAAAGTTTAAAATCCATTGTTCTGTTCACGGAGTTAACAAATTCACTTTGAATTCCCTGCAGTCCAGCATCTTGACATGTGACATAGTTAAGTTGCAGTGTCAGTCTACATCTTGCTCCCTTTCATTGTATTTGGCCAGGAGTGGGTCTGGCACTACAACCCCACTATGACGCATTTCAAGATGAGGGTGCACAGGAAAGTTAATGCACAAAAGATCAAATGAAATTGTGTGGCACTGGGTCAGTGAACTTATATATAATTATTGATTTTAAACAATCGATCAGGAAATACTATTAAAGTTTTTGTAAGAGCAAAAGTGTTTCACTCAAGGTTTCCTTGAATATTATGTAGCATCCTGCATTTTACCACCTGTGCTTTGAATATACCACAGGACCTACTGGTATGCATAACTATCCCCTTGCTTATAAGATCTGTAGTTTCCACTACTATTTGTACTGATGTAGATGTTACAATATCACAGGGACGAGTTATCAGCGTATGCGATGATGGAGAACAAAACAGCATCCATCTGTGGGAGGTTAACAAGAAAGATGGAAAATCTGTGTTGGAAGAAGTGAAGACATGTACATTAGAAGGAAGGTTGGTTGTAGTACTTGTTTTAGCAGGGCATTGAATAATATGAGAGCTCATTACTTCTGACTTGACACAAAGTATTTGAGCTCCATTTGAAGACAGTAGCACTGTCTTGTATTTTGTTTTGTACTTGCAAACAAGCACTCTGCAGACTGTAGTTTATAGTGCTACCATTTTGGGTTGTGGGTGCTAGCATGTTCGAACCAGGAATTGGAATGAGGCTGACGCATGTGACTGAACATTCATGATAGCAAATATTTGTTGAAAAAAGATCTGGAATGGAATACTTTTCCACTAAATTTGTTTCTATATGGCAGGGGACCTGATAGGAAAAAATACAGGTTTCAAAGGGAGGCTCTGAAATTTGTTTAATAAAAAGGGGGGGGGGGCTCTGAAATATTTTCTGAAACCTAAAGATGAGCCCTAAAAATATTTTCTTAAAACCTGATACATCTTCATGCCCCTACCCCATTCCCCTCTAGAGTATAATAAATGAAGTTTCCTTTAAACCATAGTAATGGTAGTTCAGATATTTGGTCGTTATTTAATTTGATTGGCCACAAGATACAATGAATTGTAAAACTATGATACCATTGCATGCAAGTGATAAACATTTTAATTGTTACTTTATCAAACAGACTGAAAAAGATCTCAGTATGTTGTCTATCCATGAAGACGGACCGTTTGTACCTTGGGACTGAGGGAGGCAATATTTACCTGCTCGACATCAACTCCTTTGAGCTGCAGGATTATGTCATCTACCAAGACATTCTGATGCAGAGGTGCGTGTATTATGGCTGTTCTGTTTTAAAATAGTTGGGTAACATATATCCTAAATATTGGCTGTTGTTGTTAATATTAGCCCAACATTTTTTAGTGGAGAAATCGTGTCTTTGTTCAACCTCCAAGGTATAGAATAGCCCATTTCCAGGATACACTCCTGAGAACATTAATAGAGGCTTAGTTCCAAGTTTTGATACATATTTGTACCTATCCTTAATTTGACATTATTCTTCTCGGGAACTGGATTATATCTCTAAGATAGGCATTGAAAAAGGTTTGTTGATAAGCATTGCATTATAAAATAAGCATTGTATTATGTATTTACTAAAACTACCACAGCGCTTTTCTCCTCTGAGAATAACATGACAGTGGACTAAAAGAGAGGAAGAAAAGAAGATATGAAAAGGAGTCTGGTAGTTGTAGTATTGTGATGTTGCCATACAAATCTTCTATTATTGATTATTTAAGACACTGCACTGCAGCTGAGTTTTGATTGTGGCACAGCAGAAATAGGTTATTTTGCTCAACTGTCCAAAGATTGATGCAAATGCAATTACAATGACAACGCGGTAATAGGAAAAGCTAGCGATTGGCTAAATCTGTTGTTGCATCCATTACAAAATACAGACAACCAATCAGATGGTTGTGTGACAGACGTACATGTAAGACAATCAGAGATAATAATAATAATAATAACTTTATTTCTATAGCGCTCATATAACTATAAGCTCATGGTGCTTTACAATATGAAAAAAGGAAAAAAGATAAATTTTGTATTTTAAAAAATGAAACTCATCACACTGTCATGTCATTGGCATTGTCACTTGCATGATGGCACTTTTTGTGTAAGGAAAAACGCCGCAAGTAACTCGACACAAGTCAAAACTCCAGCAAATTTTATTGGTCAAAAGCTGCTTTGACAATGCAATGACAATGAGCTTTGGACAATCAAGTGAAATAGTCCATAGATATTAATAGTGTTAATCCTGTATGAAGCAGCCTCCCTGTCATAATATGCAAGCAACCAGCCAGATGATCAGATAGCACTGGGAATATATTGGCCCTATATTGGCCCAATTCAACTTACTTCACCTTTAGTTCTTGCTTTTTATCAATTTCATCTCAGGGAAAAATGGCGTTGTTTTGTACTAAATTATTCCTTATAGTTTAATAGAGGTTAATGAAGTATGCACAAGTCACTTGTATAGACAGCACAAAGGTGGCTACAATCACTTTTATAGAGGTGGTTGTTTAATAGAAAGTGTAATTATGACTTTAACAACTGGCTGGTAAAGAGACACTGGTCTAACTCAATGGGAGGTTTGATTGCATGGTGTTTGATTGAAGTTACTTGTAATCTCGCTAATGCTCTGTTGCCATTTTGCAGTGTCCAAGAGGAAAACAAAGTGAATGCTGGTTCAGTTGAGGCCATTGAAGAACACCCAGGAAATTCAGATCAGGTATGTTTTTACTGTTTGTTTGCTGACCAAGTGTTAGGAGAGATGCAGTATATTTTATGTACAATGTAGTTCACTCAGTTTTCGTAATTATTTTCACCCAACAAACTGGCAAATACTGGTTCTGGGTATTTTTTAACTTGAGCCTGTATATAGCAGAGATTTTAACTTTGTTCTTAGAGTATAACAATATTAGAACAATGGTGACCAAAATTGCATTTTAAAACAGAGGAAACATAAATTTCACTATTAAAATATCATTTGCAGTTTCAATCTTGAGGTATGTGTCTGTGATTAAGAGTTGACAACAATAACTTCAATTGCAGTGGCACATTTACATTATGCCTTGGAGTCTTTATTGTTTTCAAGCGTTATTATGTACAATTAATGCCATTTTCAGTACAACCTTTTTACAGGTTTGCATTTTGACTTGTTAACAGCTTACTATGTGTTATGTGTTTGAATTCTGTTGATAGCTTCGGGCACTGCATTCCATTAGGACTAGTGTAATTACCAAGGTTAAATGCACAGTAGGCATGCTTGTAATTTACACAAGGGCACTAAATCTGGCTTGGTAAAGTGACACAAGATTTTTAATGTCAAATAAAAGTATCCTAAATGATGCTTTATACAACAGATATTGTCATGAGATGGATTGGAAAGCTAATAGTTTTGACCTAATTGCTGATAATTAAGAAGCAGGTCAAACAAATTTGTTTGAGTTTTTAGTTAATCTTGATCAATTAAGAAGCACCTTAATACTTAACACTGTATTTTAATACAGTACTTGAAAGTGCTAACTAGCATGTTGTGACTGTGAATTTAATCTTGGCTGGTGGAATGATGGAAAATTTTAAGTATCTAAATTATCGAAGATTTGACTAATTGCCTAAGGTATGTTACAAACTTGTTTTGAAGGCTGTGGAATTTTGCAATTGTTTTAAATTGATTGATATAATCATCCCAAGAGCTACTAGCAACTGATAAGGAGTTTCAGGGTTACATAAATTAGCCCCTCTGGGGATTTTTATGACAACAGTCAATTTTTAGGACCATTTACAAAGACTGCAATTTTTTTACTGTTGTACTTTAGCTAGCAAGTCCTGAGTTCCACTGTTTAAATGAAAACCAGACAATCACATTCAACTGCAAATATGTTTTGTTTCTCCTTCACTTAAGATTGCCAAATTTTACTTTCCGGCTGAATCAGAAGGACACCTTTATAAGGGGGCAATTTATACCTTAAGCAAAATCAAAACATAAATCTTTTAATAAACATTTCTCTGATCTTTTCAACTAGATCCTGATTGGCTACAAGAAAGGTTTAATTGTTCTCTGGAATCACAAGTCGTGCAATGCAGAAACTTTCCCAGGCACCCAGGACTTAGAGAGTGTTAGCTGGTCTGCTGATGGCGACAAGTTCATCAGTGCTCATGCAGATGGCAGTTTAACAAAGTGGACTGTTGGAGATGAGAGTGAAAATAGACAAGAAACTTCAACTCCTTTCGGTCCATTCCCATGCAAAGCTATCACCAAGGTTGAATGCCACGACTCTAGTGTTTTCTTTGCTGGGGGTATGCCACGGGCCAGCTATGGCGACAGGAACTGTGTGTCAGTCATGCAAGGAACAACAACTCAAGTGGTCTTTGACTTTACTTCAAGGGTGGTTGATTTTTTCACACTTGCTAATCTTGACGAGGGAAGTGGTAAGTTGTAGGACAGAAGTGTACTTGTGGAAACAGCATACAGTAATGTTTAAGTTCCATTGTCACTATTAGTAAGAGGCCATTTGGGCATTTGGTTTCACTGTCAACAACAAGCTCAACTAATCTCGGACATTCCTGTAGTGTTGCTTAACCTGCCTTGTCAGTATTTCTAGCCCTTCCTCTTACACTGAGAATTGAACTTAAAGTACTAACAATCATGTCAAGTCTACATTTTTATCGCTGTGTATATATAGTATTCGTGTCATTTCTTGCAGCAACTTTTTATTAGCAAGGATTTCTGATTGTGTTTTACCATTTTATGTTGCTGTTGGACACTGAAGGGACAGAGCAAAGTACCTGTGTTAGAGCTCAATAAGCCAGTTTCACAATCATGTGCCGTACGTAGAAGCGGTTTGTTTGGCAGGCCACACGTCCTGTAAACATGGTGGATTGTATGAATGAGTGGAGATATTGTTTAAAATGTATTGTAATTGATATATTTCTATTATATTGTAAAAAAAT
>JANVCJ010010012.1:0-23044 GCA_026413505.1 Epizoanthus ramosus | reverse complement strand
ATGAAACGGATTTGAATTCGTACGACTCGGGGAACAAGTGGGAATAAACAAATTCCCACTTATTGGGTTCTCTTGCTGTTCCTCCTGTGTTCAACCTTACTTCATAACAACTGCCAGTTTGTATTCAATCAAAATTTAATACGACGAACAGAGTCGGAAATAATTCCGCAGCCGATCCACAACTTCATCAGTCCTGATTGTGACTGTCCAAGTTAGTTGCTCTAATAAACTCTGACATGTTTATGACCCAAGTTCTCCTTGTGGTGGCAAGTCATTTTTCGGTATGTTCAGACAGTGACTTGTTGAAAAATGTTGATAACTCACTCGTGATTTGACAAGCTACCAACAAGCAACCTCGATTTGGATTTCGTACTCATGACAGATGTCAGCATTGCAACTCAGTTTTCATATGTCACGTCACATGCATCACATTTGGTTTGCATGAACATGAAAAAGGTTTTCTGGTTTCCGAATAATTTTCAACTGTAAACATTCGCTAATAAATTTAACATATGGTTTTAAATTCAATTCTAATGTTTTATATTTGTTTTTACCCCGTAATTTTCCTGATTCATCAAGCCCACACCACTTGATGCTTTCTTTTCCATGAATTTGTCAAAAATAACAAATTTGGTATCTATGTTATTAAAAGGTTCGCCCAGTTTTGTCGTAAATCGTATAGTATATCTGAATCTGAAAGAATAAGGACCGAATTGGACTCCACTGACTCGGTCCAATTACCATTACTTGTTACTGATAAATCTTGAAATTTCCTCAAATCGTTGTTTTCTTTCTCCGCCTCAAATTGTAATTTTTATAATAACTTGGTGTCCAATTTTGTCTGTAATAATATTTGTTTTATGCTCGTCAAATGTTGTTGTCACTCATGATTACACTCCGAACTGTACTCCACTCGCTCCCATCTCCGTTACACATTTGGACGAAACCGTATACAACAGGGAACGCAGTGTATAATAATAATAAATAATAATAATCGTTATTGATGCTCATGGCAGTAAAAACTGAATTCCGAGCCACTAGATATTTAAAAAAGTTTACAATATTGTATAAAATAGGATCTGAAGTCTCGCTCACTCGCTCACGCACTCAATCGTACACTCATTGTGTGTGAGTGCGAGTACACGAGTGTGTACGGGTAGGTGCGGGTGTGTAAGTACATTGCGAGTACACGAGTGTGTACGGGGAGGTGCGGTTGTGTAAGTGCAGTGCAAGTACAGTGCGAGTACACGAGTGTGTACGGGGAGGTGCGGGTGCGTAAGTACAGTGCGAGTACATGAGTGTACGGGGAGGTGCGGGTGTGTAAGTACTGTGCGAGTACACGAGTGTGTACGGGTGGGTGCGGGTGCGTAAGTACAGTGCGAGTACACGAGTGTATACGGGTGGGTGCGGGTGTGTAAGTACAGTGCGAGTACACGAGTGTATACGGGTGGGTGCGGGTGTGTAAGTACAGTGCGAGTACATGAGTGTATGGGGAGGTGCGGGTGTGTAAGTACAGTGCGAGTACACGATTGTGTACGGGTGGGTGCGGGTGTGTAAGTACTGTGCGAGTACACGAGTGTGTACGGGTGGGTGCGGGTGCGTAAGTACAGTGCGATTGTGTGGATGCGTGATTGTGTAGAAGTACGAGTCGGCGTAGTCGTCAATGTACGTGAGTGCGAGGGCGTGACTATGCCATGGCAGCTTTTCTGCGGACAAACCTAGCACATAATGCTGTCTTGTTGATAGCTCACAGCGGTCTATTGTGAAGCATTTTGATCGTATGAACTATGCAACTCGAGAACAGAACTAAAGATTGTTTCCTGACTAGAGTTTTCCAGTGATATATCAAACTATATTGAACGCAATGCCACACGAAATAATTTTATTGCATATATAGCTGGCAAATATTTCATTATTTACAAGTATCATATTCTAAGCATATTCTATTTTATCTACAGGCGTACACATAATTCTCTTTACGGCATTTTATGTCGTTCTGAATACTCGAGTAGGAAGATTGCTTGTTTGACACGCATTTCCAAAACGCAACAAATTTATATGTCTAGATGCCGACAAAACTATTCAAACTAGAGAAAATGAAAGATGAACTGAAATGTAATAAGAAAAATTGGATTCGATATTTGTGAGGTTTAGGTAAGTATCTGTGTGCTTTCGCTGATTTTCTCCGTTCTTATAATAAATGTATAAACGTGTACTGAAGGCACCTTTGCATCTTTTATTTTTACAACTGATCTGTAATAACCGTTACTTCGTTACTCCCAGTCTCCTGAAACATTATCTGTCTAGGGAATTTAAAAGAACCCACGCACTTGTCGAAAAGAGTAGGGTAGTGATCCCGGTGTTGTGGTTGAGGGACACATGGAGGATTACTTAAGTATAAATGTGTTACGCTCGTTCAATAAAGTGGGTTTTTTATGCTATCAAACCTATGGAACAGGCTTAAACACTAGCCTTTTCCACTTTCAGGGACCCTCTTCTGACCAGACATGTCGCGCCATTCAATCATCTTCCTTCATCATCGATCACGAGTTTGTTTAAATAACTTCAAACCGCTTGTTAACACGATTTGATGCTTGCATTAATGATAAATGTCATCTGAGCATCCCATAATATCACCTATCCAAGTTAGTTTACCAGTTACCACATCTTAGGGACCAGTCAATAAATAAGCCACGGTTTAGTTGATGGAGGGGAAATTGTATGGGTTCCCAAATTTACCGTATGAATGTAAGTTTTGCACGCTAAACGTGATAAACGTGTCCTTTGGGGCAGTTTTACCTCGGAACCACAAAGACGCATGGCTCGTAGAACAGACAATTTAAGATGGCGGTTCATTTTCCAAGGTCTGTAGCATATTTCGCTTGTTTGTTCACACAGTAGACGAAGAGAAGTACAATGAGCAAGAATGCTATAGTATCAAAATTCGTTATCTTTTGCACAGCTCTCTGAAAATTTCCATTCTTGCTTCCTGATGCTATGCTGGGCTCTTGGACAAGGCGTCACTGCAAGGCAGACAGCGAGTCCCCGAAAGTGTGTGAGAGAATTATGTTCTAGCATAGCTTCGACAGCAAGCGTTATGTTATACTGGCCTGGATTGAATGATTCTTTGAAAACAATTTTGCATTTTTGTGAATCAGGTAATATATTACTATATTAGACGTATTGTATTTTCGACACTCTAACAATCAAAGAACACGCTTGTGCACTGTTACGCGCACACAATCACACTCTCACACTCACCCTCACATACACACACTCACTCATACACACACGCACACACACACACACACACACACACACACACTCACTCTCACTTTCACATGCACACACACCCACAAGTACACTGACACTCGCACTCGTACTTCCACTCACACTTCCACTCGCACTCACACTTGCACTCACACTCGCACTTCCACTCGCACTTCCACTCGCACTTCCACTCGCACTCGCACTTGCACTCACACTCACACACTCCCACTTGCACTCGCACTCGCATTCGCACTTGCACTCACACTTCCACTCACACTTCCACTCGCACTTCCACTCGCACTCTCACACTCGCACTTGCTCTCACACTCACACATTCCCACATGCACTCGCACTCGCACTCGCACTCCCACAGTCGCACTCGCACTCCCACAGTCGCACTTGCACTCACACACACACTCCCACTTGCACTCACACACACACACACACTCGCACTCACATTCACACAGTCGCAGTTGCACTCGCACTCACACACATACATACATGTATACATACACACACGCACTTGCACTCACACTCGCAGGCACACACATACATATACACTCGCACTCACACTCACACACTCGCACTCACACACTCGCACTCGCAGCCACATTCACACAGTCGCAGTTGAACTCGCACTCACACACATACATACATATAGATACACACACGCACTTGCACTCGCACTCGCAGGCACACACATACATATACACTCACACTCACACACTCGCACTCGCACCCACATTCACACAGTCGCAGTTGAACTCGCACTCACACACATACATACATATAGATACACACACGCATTTGCACTCGCACTCGCAGGCACACACATACATACACACTCGCACTCACACTCACATTTAACTCGCACTTACAACTACACACCACTGGCACAATCGTTTGAGACGTAGAGACACAAGGTAAATAATTAGCTTGTCAGGTCGAAACATCATCGCGCTGAAGACTGTCAAGCAGTTTTTCAACTTGTGCCAGCACCTTTAAGGCCGGGCCCAACCTGATGGCCATTCTGTTCAACAAATGATCTTCTCGCAGCAGAACCAATGCCTGACCATCGATATGATGCTCTCTGAATACCCGCTCAATCTCGGGACATTCTGTTAGCGTCATTACGAAATGACAGACATCATCTACTGTCCACTTGAACACATTTGTGTTCAATTCAACTTGCACTCGAGGCATAAGTTGTTGAGCTAAATTAGTCCTTATATCTCTTATACTGGCTGACTGCTTCTGAAGGGACAAGCTTGGCTGTTCATCTGGAGTCCCAGGTGAGTTTACTGGGCTTCTTTGAATAACAGATTCGCGATCTTGTGCATGTTCATTCGCGCTCGTATCACTCGATGTCTTTCTTTCTTCCCGCATCATTGACTCGTTAGCCTCGCTTTTATGTGTGATGTCATTGGAATGCACGAGAGACTCGACCCTCTCCTCTTTGCTTGATACATTTCTATCAAAGCCGTTCTTACGATTACTGCTCTCGGAATGATTGGGTGATTTGGGTGGTCTTGCAGGCTCCACAAGGGGATGACTGCTGACAAGTTGGTTTGCAGCAAAGCCGAGTTTTCCAGGATCTGGTGGGATGAGAGCATTTTGAAGAGATAAACTTTGTGCCATAGCCGCTTGGGCCTGTGCCTGCTGTGCTACAGCGGTAGGTGACAGAAGTCTATAGTGCAGTAAACTCTGAGGAATGGACGAAATGCCAGGATATCCAGTGCGCATAGCATGATGGTAAATGTTAGCGGCATGTGGATTCGAGAGAAATACAGAGTCGGGAACAAGTCTTGGCGAGTTGTGGGCTGGACTTACTAGCGTGACAGCTGGTACTGACTGGGTGAATGGAGGCACAAAGGAAGTGGAGGGCAGCCTGCTGGGCTTGCCCCTGGCTTTGGATGACCTCATAGCAATCTCGTTCGGCAATCCTTCAGACGTATTCATTTGTCCGCCAGGGGGGTCAACGTACGAGACCGGAACACCATCTAAAGTTTGAATCAGAACGATTACAGTCACTAAATTATGCAACAGTGATACAGCGTAGACATACATGGACTCTTTGCACTTACGCCACGCAGTTTAGAACAAACTAGTTCGGAGGTAATGTCAATTATTGCAGTTGATCTTCCGACCTTTCCAACTCGTGCACTTATTAATGGAGATGAAGAGGGTGGGAGGAGGGATTGGTAATGATGTATCCGCGACAGCTGCACTAGGGCTGATTCCCGCGCTTCGCATGTCGTAATAAGTCAATGTAGTTGCATTAGGTGCAAATACCCAACGTTTCCCTTAGTTAACTAACCCCTAACCCCTCCCCATCCAACAAAATCCATTTATCTGTCCCCAAGTATACCTTAAAGTCTCCGTTATTTCAAACACAACATTTTCTGTCGCAAATTATTCAACATTCTCAAACACGGAAATCTATTATAAGTCAAAGGGACACTATCTTTCTTGGGACACTATCTTTCTTGGGACACTATCTTTCTTGGGACACTATCTTTCTTGGGTCACTGAGCTTAACCTTCATCCTAATTGTTGGCTACCTTTGACTGAATTAGAAATCCTCGGCCTGATCTTACTTCCAGTCTCCCTAGCCTCCCTCAGCAACTTGGACCCTTCTAAAACTGGACTAAGAGAAACGGCTGTAAAATGAACCTATGCACCCCCACCCCACCCCCGTTCATAAGTTATCCCTCGGTAGATGTATTACATTCTAAAATACCTTGAAACACGGTCCTAAAAGCGCTTCTGCTGTCTGGTGTGTCTGGTTGCTGTTCACGGTTGTGTGCAAGTTTATCAATCTCCTCTGAGTTTGTTATGTGCCCTTGTTGCGCCTGCGCAGAAGAGCTGTTACCATTGGGGTGATGACATTCCTGGCTTGTGTGCCGAAGTAGTAAAGGTCCGCTACTTACATTGTAGTGAAGTCTGTCACGGGCAACTGTATCGTAAATAATTAGTTGTAATTAACAATAATATCTTCACCCAGGTGTATAAATCGGGGTACCTGGCAAATTGTTAGGAGACAAATTTTACAAAATGCTTAGGGAGGTAACTCTGCGATGGACTAGCATCCCATCCAGGGGGAGTAGTAATACTCTTAGTCTCTTCAATTCAAGCTATAGAATCAGAGGTTAAGCGCCGGCTCTGATAAGCCATGTTGGCTTATAATAATAATAATAATAATAATATTAATATTATTAATAATTATTTATTATTGTTATTTTCCCATATTAATCAATATTAAACAATTCACTTAGCACTAGAACAGTAGTACACAATGACTACGACAAGCCTCTGGCTTTTCAATTGCTTCCACAACTAATGGGGTGCTCTCATTGGTTAATACATCGTGCACATTCGCAGGGCAATATCAGGAAATATATCTCTTCTGATTGCAATGTCCCTCCTCCGAAATAAAAACAGTGAAGACAATCGACAAGAAACAAATGTAAGTTCACTGATTTCCTTAATATTTCATGTTGGAATAAGAGTTCATAGAAACTTCATTTAGCACAGGCTCTTCATCGGGAGACAATGCAAAATTGTCGAAATCCGCAACCGAAGGATAAAACAGATGTCTTGAGTTTGTCACTCAGAATGGAAGTGAAGCTAGCGGAAGGACTGTAGCCAAAACCTGTGTATACAACATGCGGAGACTAATATAAACGATTGAAAACCTTTCATAACAATTGTTCAAACATCCCTTACCTTAAACCTCAACAGTTCAATGGCAGTTTGCAGGCGTGATCGAGGCAACAATTCAATCATTCATGATCAATATTGTCAGTTGACTTTTGGCATCGGATCTTACGTTGAGTATTCGCTTGTTCTAACATTTATAAAAATGCGTAGACTACTATTCTTACAAGATAAATAAAAAACTAGCGCGAAACAGGGCTATAATTATCTTAACCTTCGTTTGGATCAAGTTTGACAAAATATGCGAACAAGCCCAGTTTAGAGAGGCAGTAGACAGCTGCGCTTCCTAGAATCCTGTGGAGAGCTGACGTGGAGCGCAGACAGCTGCCGAACTGCTATCCATATCCTCCTGTCTGGAAACTAACTGAACAAAATATACTTCTGAGTGCGTACCAAGACGAGGCGCGGTGACCCACGGGAATATGTGCCACCTGTGTCGCTTGACAGCAATATCACTCTCTCAAATGACGTCAAACGGGTGTTTGTCCGCACTTCGATTCACCGTGCACCGCAACTCCTTAAGTTTTGTGCTACGCTTTCTATTATTAAACTGTAAATGTTGCTTGCTCACTTTTAAATCGCCTTTATATGTATGATAAAAGATGTATGGTACACAAAAAGTACAGATGTATCAAGATAATGTGTTTGTTTATCCCTGTTTTGACCCCATAATTATCAGTTGCGATTGATCTATTCCTAGCAGCCGTGGAGAGCTCAATCTTTCGTTTACGACGGATCAACTCTGCATGTTTATAGCATGTTCAAAGATTATATAGTGTGCTCAGTTGGATGAAATATTGTCAAGTTGTCAAAAGTGTTCTGCCGACATACTCAAGTGAACGAAATCAAACGGAAATTCAATCGAACACAATCGAACATATATAATCCATGGATTGAGTCCAATTAATATGGTAACTGAATACTTAACTGAACGCAGAATACAGAATACAGAACTTATACAATCAGATACATTCATACATACACATTAACAAACATTGACGCATTCATATACATTCAAAATTTATTCAGACATTCATATATACAATAATAATAATAAGTCTTTATCCACCTAGATGTTACAATATATAAAAGAGAAGGTTAAAAATTTTACTCATGTCTTACAAGATTAAATTCTATACATACATACATACATACATTCATTCAATCATTCATTCATTCATTCATTCACAAATTCACAAATTCACAAATTCAAAATAGAGAAACTCAGACATTCAGACCTTTTACTCAGACATTCACACATTCACGCATACATACATACATACATACATACATACATACATACATACATTCATTCACAAATTCACAATAGAGAAACTTAGATTCAGACCTTCATATACATTAATTCACATACTTTCATATACATTTACACAAATTCATATACATTTATATACGTTCAACATTTACTCAGACATTCATACATCCATACTATTGTTTGCGTGAAGTGAAAGTCCTTTAAAAAGCTTAGAGTAGTGTCAAGAAAGATTGCGCCCAAAAGGATGATAGTTTATTGTTACCGAAAGGTCACTTTCGTTGACCCAACGAAAGAACATTTCGTTCTTCAGGTCAAGATTTGTACTTAACTTAGTAAACATTTTATTTTAAAAATCGAACCCATCATATTTCACTTCATGTTTAATTTGTAACACCTTAAACCAATATTTTGATCAGTTGTCTCAGTATAACTGAAAGCAAGTTATCTTTTGTTGGGAGTTACGTCCAGGATTAGACCACTTAAGCCAACCTCTTAGGTAAACAGTTTCGTTTGTCAGTGGATTTGACCAATTTGGCATGCCTTCAGTGATAAATAAACCTTCATAGCTAGTAGTCATGACTTCAATCTGAAAGTTCTCAGTATATACCGGTCTTCAGATGCAGGTTAGAACCGTTCCGCGCTTTCTCAGTTTGTTTCATAGAATTTCGATAGTTTTTACCTAAGTTTCTCAGTAGGTAAATAGACCGATAAAAATATTTTACTCTTACATGCGCGGTCAGTTATGGGCGTGTTCCTGATTGCGTCATATCAGTATAAGGTATGACTGACACTATCAATCTCAACTTCAGTTTCAAATATGGATTGACTGACATTGTCGAATCATCGTACTTTCTACTCTGCCTTAAAAGCAGACCCCACCAGGTTTTGACATTTTTCAAACATCTTTTACACTAAACACTTTACAACACTTTTACGGTTCTTTTACATCACATCAAGTTAAGAGAAAATACAGACTTTCAACTGTTTGCAGGGTTCTGTACAATTAAGCCTAAGCTTAGTAGATTTCAAGAAATGTTGGTGTCTATCTCGCTCATAGTGGAACCTTAACTAGCTGCAGCTTAACGTGAACATAATTTCAACAGTTAAAGTTCTGTTAGTTCAATAGTTGTCACCTTCAGCCTGTACACGAGATCCTGGTCCTTAAGTAACATTCTCTATAGCTCCCTGTACAAGTATTATACATTGGACAAATAAAGAATGGAGCAAGAACCAATACATGTTAGAACCACCGGGCAAACATATTTTACAATATATCTAAGCAGTTATTTGTATGTTGCATTTGGCAGCAAACAGTTTAATTGCTGACGTCAGAGGTTTCAAGATGATTTCAACAGCAAAACCGCTGTCTAGCACAACGCAGGCCCTAAAAATGACTGTACCACCCAGTACCAACAAGACGATTTTAAAAACATTCTGTATCAGTGTGTTTATTTCAAACTCAAAGTGCGAAGAGGAAGAGCAAATGAAGTATTCCGTCAGTGCAGTATTTCCGGTTGGGGGTTTGGCGGATGACCAAACTCACGGCACATTCAAGCTGCCGATCATCATTTGTCTTGCAGGCAGAACAAAATCATTGGGCACAAAAGAGTTGAGTGATAGGAAGTGTAGCCACGCTGACCGACCATCACCGGTCATTTCAAACGAGAATGAGAGTCGAATGAAATTTTCTTGAACGCTAAATAACGACGGTTTCACAACAGGACAGCAAAATACTCCAACACTCGTATCATACTCTCTCACTGGACAATCCAGCAACTGAAATTGTTATCGATTTTGTACACTTCGATTTTGTTCAATTTCATTTATCATAAAGAGTTGGGTCAACTACGAGCTGCTAGTTCGAGAGCTTAGGCTTCTGTGCCATCTCCCATCGACTCCTGTCAGTGACCGTTGTATTGATCAGAATTATTAAAAATACATAATAAATTAATATACTAATATTTTACAAACCAATTTTCAAATACAAATTTATCACAATCTATTCAGTATATTATATTTCAATTCCAATTTACTGTCAAGATCTTCAGTGGCGACTGGTTTCATAACTACACCCACGGTAGACCCTGCTTCAATGGCTTCCAATACGATTAGGAATATCGGTCCAATCCAACTGAGAAGAATCATCTTTATACACTCTATTCTTACAAGCTGTGTTTAAAAGCACAGACGTTCTATTGAATGAAGTGCTAACTACTGACCACTACTGATCATCTGAAGCGTCGGATTAGCATGAACCTCAACATCCAGCACTCCAAAGCTATTTCAGTTATACTTCCAGAATATTTGCAGAATACTTCCAAGGATCTCGAGTGACAGCCGCAATTTTAAGTGAATTGGTTCATGAAGCATGAAACATGAAACAAAGTCAAAATGTCTGTAAAAGAATTAATGTCCACACATCCTGGAAAATAGCACACTATATTTTGTTAATTCTTCTACCGCAAATATCTGAATGATATTTGAATGATGTGAATGATATATTGAACAAAAAAGCAGTAAAAACGATTGCAACGCTTTCGGACCACAGACAAAGGTCACAGTGATATAGTGAATATAAATATCAATATGAATATCTCACGACCTTCTTCCCCGACTGAATCGACAAATGTATTATTTATAAAACACTGTATTCAGTCTCATCGATTCTTTTGACCAGTGCATAATACTGAAGTAGCAAAAAAGACTGCAGTCATTTTCCATATGAGTGCGAATTCATACATGTTTATAGTCCACTGTAAATCCTTGGTTTAAGAGCAATCTGTTCTGTTCTAGTCTTTAATAATTATATAGTAGTACTGGACTATAGATATTCAACGATACCACTTCCATGAAATATCGTTAACTCTGTTACACTCAGTGTAACTTAAAGTTACAGTATAAATCTAGGGAGCATCCCATTTCAGTACGAAAACTACCCCATGGGTACTGAAAGGTGGATTTCGAATTTGGTGAAAGGTTTGACTGTTAGTGTTAGGTCCAGATGAGCTCAGTCTCAGAGGTACAGCTGGGTTCAATGCTTCACATTCAGTGACTAAAACAGCATGTAGGGCGTGAATTGTTTGTGACACTGCACTGTTTATTACTGACGAACTATTTACTGGCTGGTCTGTAAATTATGATAAATTTCTTAATGTTACAGTTCTACAAACTTCGGTTCATTTTAGTCAACACTGAATGAGTGATACTCAAAACAGAATACTGCAACTGCAATTTGACGTAATGTTAATAGAAATTTTCCCGCCTTGATATTAAGTATTATTATATACTAAAGTTCTTGTGTATGAAAGCAAGGTAAATAATTTGTTATTACTATTATTATTACTATTATTATTATTATTACTATTATTATTATATTAGTAGTAGTAGTAGTAATAGTAGTAGTAGTAGTAGTAGTAGTAGTAGTAGTAGTAGTAGTAGTAGTAGCAGTAGTAGTAATAGTAGTAGTAGTATTGTTAATATCATTGCTGATCAATTCCTGGCAGTTTTCGTCACATATTTGTAAACCATGACTCTGTCATAACTTTAACTGATGAATAAATTCATGACAAGTCAATTTGCTAGGTGCTGTATAGTGTATATACAAGAAGTAGCTGGGTCTACTCAAAGTATCGATCAACAAGACTTATTTCAATGAACTGCAAATGTTAATATAATGGAAATATTGTTTCACTGACAAGGAATGTATATGGTTTCACTGGCAGTGCCATGAATTCGTTTTTAATGCCATGAAAATATAAATTTTCAGATTTCCCGAACAACACTAGCACACCTCGGGCTCGGCTTAAGTCCATCGGGAAACGTTGATGTATAAAGAGGAATTAGAACAATAAATGGATTATGATTCTGAAGGATCCAGTTATGGTATTATGCATTAATCACGAAATATTTGCTGACCTGGGGTAGTAGAAAAAAATAATTCAAATAGCTGTTAGGGAGTTTGTAAGTTTCGATTCGGTTAAAGAGCTTTGGGGTTACAGACGGCGAAACATATTGAGAACACTTGAAGTTGAAGATATCTTAATCTGATTTGGGAAAGCGGTGGCCATTTCACTTAGTTAAACATACTCATATTGTACTACACTAGGTTATACTCAGTATTACCGCAGCATACCTGCATTTTGAAAGAAGGCTAACGAGGATTCACTAGCTCTCCGCCGCACAACTGCTGCTGCCTTCTCCAAGTTTTCAGGCGACGAACTTCTTGGCCTCTTGCTGATGGGTGAAAAGGGGCAGTCGTCCCCGGGCTCCGAGCACTCGGACGTAGATGAACTCGATTCTCTGGAGGATCCTAAGTCATGAATGCCGTTTCTAGACGTCGAATTAAGGTGGTCCAAATCTGGAGTAGAAAAATGCCTATGCGAAATCCCTGTGTCCAGTCCCTCGGCTCGCCAAGCAGGAGAAGATCTAAAGGAGTCTTTCCTCTTTAACGGGGAGGTTGGAGAAAGGCTACACTTACTAGCCAACCTGCCACGATTCTGCAAACAATATATGCAGACCAAGTAGAAAGATTAGGGTATTAAAATCAATTTTTCAAACAATTTTCTTCTTTTTTCTTCTTTAATATTAGCTATATACTGTCTTTCAAAAATGCCAATTTCAAATAATACCCGTCACTGATTTCACGAACCCAAAAGTTAATATATTATGATGCAGAAAGAGTTATGGAGATACTTCATAATTTAAGAATAAAAATATTATATAAAATGATGGAAGTGTTGGTCCTATTGATGAACTGAACTTGAAAAGAGATGTCGCAATATTTTTAAGAATTTTACCAATGTGATGTCTCTTGCGTAAGCAAATCCACTAGCCATTATCAACATCTTCAAGATATTTAAATTTCTTGAATTGTGGCCATGTTTTAGTCAGATCTGCATTTCCTTTTATCACTAATGATTCTTAATTTCAGTCATGCAGTTGAAATGTTGACCAGAATCTGACAGTTTGATCTCGCAATGACGCAAATCTCAGAGAAATATATTATGATTGACGAAACCAATTAAGTTACTAACTGACCGGAATTCGTTTTTCAATAAAACTCTTTTCCTGGCATAAAACCGAAATATCGGCTGAAAAGGAAAAAATAGAAGCCTATGTTCGTGTAATTCCGCATTTACATTTTAAATAACTCGAAATAGAAGGGAATTCTAAAAACCCTTGTGCGTACGTGATAACATTTCGTTCATGCAATAGTGACTTGGCGCATTGACCTCGCATGAAAGCATACAATTGATCATAGCCATACACTGAGCGTGACATCTGACCTCCGGCCTCCGACAATCCGCCCATGAGATCAACCACTTGGCGCTACTTCTACTTCTATTTTGGCATCGAGTCTTTTCAAGAAAGTACACACGGTGATGTATGTATTATACTGATAAACTAACAGACACAGTAGACCAGAAGACTGCTGCGCGTCGGAAGTATTTTAAATATAGTCTTGACTTATTTATATTTCGTTAGAAATTGCTGCTGGAGTTTCTCGATCGTCTTAAGCCAGCTGTCCGCATCGAACTGAAGAGATATTTTAGCCCTCCGAGTTTCCTAATATTTTCAGGATCGCCACGTTCTGCCCGAGGTGTAACTAATGTGTTCATTGTGGTAAATGAATTCTGCTGTATTGAAAAAAAAGTATTATCTTTATAGACAGAAAGAGTTTGCAACAACATATGGTAAAAGTAGGCGATTGTAAGTGAGGTTTAATAGAATTTCATTATATCCCCACAGCCGCTAGCCCTCGTTAATAAACCTTTCAAAGATGTTTGTTTGAAGCAAAAATAAATTTATAAAAAGCGCATGCCACAATGCACGCGCAGTGCTGCTTTGACGTGCTGGGTTCTGGTGTCACCATGGCGATCGCCGTTAACAATGAGTATCTTGCGTAAATGGTGTTCGTGGTGTGGTCCATCGGAAACAGAAACAATTATCGATATCTATCGCGGCCATTGTTTGGCGGCACTGCAGTTTGGTTTTACCTCTGGCGGCACGAAGCATCGATAACAACTGCGACCAATAACACAACAATAGTTGACTAGAAACGAAATAACACGAAAGTTGTTCTTCCCACTACATTGTGGATAATAAATATTCCGAATCGCGAAGTTAAAATAAAAACACAAATATAAAACAGCTTGATATTGAGCTGGTTGGCCCTCCGAAAATAGCTTTGGCCAGCGATTGGTGGAATCGTGGCGAAGCCTCCAGACAGCTCGCGAGCCGTTTGGTGCGGGGGTTGAAGAGCGTTCCTCCCCTTCCGTAACTATCCATTGTGAACTCGAATATTCGTTGATGTAGCAGGGACGAAAACAATAATCTCCCGTCAAAACTTCGATACTCACAAAAACCGAGCAAAAGAGTTTTTAAGTTCTAACAGCTATAAAAACTAAAATTCTATTGAATACAGACATTTTCTGGCTTGTGCAGGTGTTGATTTACGCACGAGTCGAGTCTAATTTAAATTTTCAATATCTTATTTTTTATAAACCGTTTTCAAATATCAAAAATAATGATTCTGTAATAAAGACGAAAACCACGAAGCTGTCGCTCACAGTTCCGCCAATGTAACTTTGTCATAAAAAAACTCGCATGTTTCCCAATAAACATCTCCTTCTGACCAATACGTTTGCAATAAAATAATTCGATAAACTGGATTATATGATGTTCGGCAAATTCAGGGAACTGGAGAAGCAATCGTTCGTTTCTCCAGACACATTAACATCGCCAAACCACACAAGTAAACTGTAAGAAATACCTCATGAATATGAATCGGCTGCTGTGTATATTGGTCACGAAACGCTATTATCGCGGTTTTATTATGTAAGACTACATGAGCTTGAAAAATTCTCACCTATAATAATAAAATTTAAAAACTACTTACCACAGGAGAAGAGATTCTGCATCCTAAACAATCACATATTGGGGGATGGACCTTAATGAGTCCGCGAGCTATCAGACTTTTTAGAGATTTTCCCTTAAATCGAATGCTTCTCTTCCAATCTTTAGCGGTTTCTCTTCCGCTTATATACTGCAGTTCATTCGGTGTCAGCCATTCGGAGTTCTTGTATAAAATACAAGGCCCTTTGCTTCCCTGGCAGAGTTTCGAAACATACAAGAGAGCTGTATTCTCTCCACACTGTATTTCCAAAGGCTCCTCTGGTGTAATATTTTGATCCGGCACCGAGTCTCCTTCGTAACGGACAGCTTCTCCGAGTGGTTTCGTCCCCTCATTTGACTCAAGTTTAACAAACTGGTGCTGCTCTGTAAGTGTACCCCTGAGCGAGTCCTGTGTATTCTTAGGGGAATCTCGATTTGAAATGTCCAGAATAGAAGGCTTTGAAGTGACTGTTGTGTCAGGAGCTGACGCACGAACCGTGTCACGGTTGGCAGTATATGGCAACTGATCCTGTACGTGTGTGAAGTCGCTAACTTTAGAATAACTGGTACGTGCACTTGAGTTGAGTTGTGAGCCGTCGCTTGCCGGGCAATATTCGCTGGACATTTCCAGTCATTTGCGACCGAGAAACAGTGAATGTTTACAAAGTGGTCGGGATTGAGCCATGGAAGAGTTAGTAATTGTTAAACAGTTTGCCTGCTTTGACCGACAGCTTCGATGATATACCCTGTCTCTGTCTCATTGAACACCAATCTTGGTTATCCACCGACGAAAACACGCGACCAACTCCGTCTGCCGTGCGCCGTGCGAAACTGTCGCTGATTATTTGAAGTGGTATCTTTCTGTCGCTGGGCAATATGATTGGGTCACCACCTGTCGGAATTTAAACGTATTTGTTAGAATAACCAATGAGCTCGTCGCTCTTTGTAAACAACAATTTGTGTGATTACGGCACTTCTAACTCTTTTTTATAAAACCCTAAAATCATGACCGTCTGAAAATATTCGCTAAAAAATAAATGTGAAAGCAGCCACGCTTATTATGTTGTAACAATTATTTTTACAATAGCGAAATTAGTACAGAAAATCAGGAGCTTGAGTCTGGAGCAGCTGGTAAAACATATTAATAACTGTGGTGTACGTTTTCTTTCGGATTGTTTACAACTTTCTTTAGTTTCCTTTTGAAATAGATTAAATTTTCGTCTCTTCTAATTATTTTCACAAGCAGTGAAGTACAAAATATCGTAAACCCATCAACGGTCAATACTCGACAGGCGAAATTTGGTTGGACATACGCTAGCCGAGTTTAACAGTGCTGCTCGAGCAGATTCGCCAATTTTACGGTTGGAAAGAAATGTGAATTTTCTTCCCAAAACGTGTTGTGCTCAACAGTTTCAATTTGCAGAACGAATGCAGGTTCTTTGTTCATCACGCGAGCACTTCATGTCAGTCCTAGTTGTGACATCATACAGCGCGCGACAACAATAGGCACCCTCGCCATTTGCATGCCATCGTGATTGAAGTCATTGAATACATTCAATGTATAAACAGTTCCCGAAAATTCTAAATGCTTTGCTACGTAAAAGCTTAAAGACAACCATTGTGCAATTTTTACTTGCAAAGTACATATCTCGTCAGCAATTGAATTAAGAATGACTTAAAAACATACGATTCTGCCTTTCTGGTTCTATTTGTTTTAGAACCAGTCGGTCATCGACTGAGTACATGTAATATAAGTTCTAGAAACCTGAGAAACCTCTCGCGTTTTCTCTGTCAGTACTTGTTTTGTTTTGTTTAGAATTTGGAGCCAGAATCAGGCTGTGTTCACACTAAAAAAAAATAGAAAGCTATCCGGTATTGTGTGGACAGAAACGGGGCAAGTTGGCACAAAAAGCTATCCGATACTAAGTTAAAACTGTATCACTTTCAAGACCGAATCGACACAGCTTCATGCATGCCGACACAAGAATTGCGCCAAAAAAGCGTTGCGTGTTTGAACGTGACTCGACTAAGGCTGGGTTAAACGTCGTGCTGCTGCCGGCGTGCCGAATTCATTTGAAACAAAACATTTCATGCTTCGTTAGCGCGGTGCCTTGGATGTAAGTAAATTCAGCGCGGCAGTAGCGTGATGTCTAAAACCATGCTCATGCAGCCCATCCAGTATGCTTTGCGTGCCAGTGTAAGAGAATCAGATCCCCCGTGGCTCAGATGCCCCGCTCTGGGCTAAGATTCCCGCCACCCGGGAAAGTTTGTTAGCAAAGAGTCACGAGAACTCAGTATTATGCCAACAGCAGTGAACGGAGTAGATCGCATGTGCCATTTTTAGGTCTTTTTACAAGCGCACTCAAGAACAAATTAGCGTGGTTTTATAACGCGTTCAAACACACGACTGTTTAAACACAACCAGGATTTTCTGACAAACCGACAAGGTGATAGAACGGGTCGGATTTGTAAACAACGCATTACTGTAGTCAGTGTAGAGTTTGCATCCTACGATCGCGGGGTTTTGTCATGTGCGCTTGATTATCGCCGATCTGTTGTATTCACGCTTATCGGGCCGTTCAGCGTCTAGAACAACCGCGAAAGGTTCCCTATTCACTGATACTTTATGGTTACCTGGTGGGTACTGCAGCGAACCACTCTCGCAGGTAGAAAGGTAGTAAAGACGTTTTCATGCTCTTGATGTACTTCCATGTTTGTCAGTTGATCGATAGCAGATAATTGCAAATAATTTGAAAATAGCATGCAAGGGGTTTTTATAACTTTCAAGCTAATTAGGAGGAATGAAGAACAGTATATATACAGTTCAAGTTTCAGCTTTTGCTTTTGCTTTCTAAATTTTTTTTGTCAAACCGCTCTAACCAGGAAAATCAAATGAAGCAGGGCATATAAAAAGCTATCAGCAAGTCATTGAGAAAAAGAAAAACGTCAAACTTTTCCTTGTATCTGATGAAAAACCATAAGTAAGTTACAACTTTATAGATTTTGAGCTCCAAGTTTGTTGGATCGTAGTTACCATTACATGAATGATCAATAATGCTTTACTGAAGCAACCAATCCCAGCCAATTATCAGAGTAACAGTCCAAAACAGGAACAACACGGTTTTGAGCTTTGAAAAGCTCAAGCTAATAAACAAAATTACTTGGATATCGTTTGACGTGAAAGGACAATGAACTCGCACGAAAAGTTGGAGTCATTTTTATTTGATTTCAGGTTATTTCAGTCCACCTGCAAGGACAGGCCAAACACCCGAATTGTTTTAAATTTGCGTTCTTGCATATTTCTTGTGTGTGTTATAACACTACTGAAATAAGGATTGTCTAAGTGCAGGAGAGTTGTTAATAGAACTGAAATGGAGGGAGGGGGGCGATCCGTGAACTTAGTTTCAAATTCCCAGAGAGGCATAATTTAGGAGGAGGGGAATCTGAACGTCAACCTGGGACACCCACACAATCTCATCCCGTGGTATAGTGTACAGTCAGTTGTTTGTCACATTAACTCAGCTTATCCAGGGATCTTACCTTAATATAATGTTGCAAACACGTACTGCATCGAACTGAAAACTGGAACTCTATTATTGCAAGCAGTACATGAAATGGAAATGGAACTCTACTAATGTAAGCAGTACATGAAATGGAACTGGAACTCTACTAATGTAAGCAGTACATGAAATGGAATGGAAATCTCTATTAATGCAAGCAGTACATAAAATGGAAATGGAACTCTATTAATGCAAGCAGTACATGAAATGGAAATGGAACTCTATTAATGCAAGCAGTACATGAAATGGAAATGGAACTCTATTAATGTAAGCAGTACATGAAATGGAACTGGAACTCTATTAATGCAAGCAGTACATGAAATGGAACTGGAACTCTCTTAATGCAAGCAGTACATGAAATGGAACTGGAACTCTATTAATGCAGGCAGTACATGAAATGGAACTGGAACTCTACTGATTAATGCAAGCAGTACATGAAATGGAACTGGAACTCTATTAATGCAAGCAGTACATGAAATGGAACTGGAACTCTATTAGGGAAGTTTTTTTTCTGGGGATTTTGGTTATTTTTGTCCTGTTTCACCTCAACTGGGCAGAAATTACTTGATATCATTTTGTTTTTGCCAAGAGAGAATTTAGGGTTGGGTCCTGGAAAAATAAATTTTCTACCCTAGAGAACTCCTGGAAAACCCCTGGAATTTTGTTATCAGTCAGTGAGCACCATGGTGATAATAAGCATGAAAGAAACACTCAATTCTGTATTTTATGTTGTCTTAAGATAACAAATAATAATAATAATAATAATAATAATAAAAATAATAATAATTATAAATAATAATAAATTACTATTTCTAAAACAAATATGACAGTGTTTTCAAATGTAACCACTGGGATGCAATTGGAATCTCTTGAATGGCCCAGGGACCCGTCATGTATAAGTTAATCACCTGGAATCACTTGGGATCCGTCGACTAACTCCTGGATTGGAAGATCTCAAAGGTCACATTGACCCACTGCAAGTGGCCTGTGATCTGGAAGTTCTTGGATTTCCCTGTGACTGGCCAAGTTACATTCCATAAATTAATGCAAGTGCCATTCAAGCATATCTCACAGCCTCTTTGTTTCTTCTCCAGGTGAGACCATTGTTTCATCTTGCTTTGGCTGACTTTTTCCTTTCGTTGTGGTGGCTAGTAGGAGCTGCAGTGTGGCTTAGCAAAGAGAGTGATCCTTATATGTCAAAGGGAATCATATGTTTCTATCTTGATGCAGTGGCTGAGGTGAGTCTAACAAACAAGTTGGGTAGCGCAATACATATATTGCAGGCTACATGTACACTTGAACATTGTTATGATGGCAAGGTCTGAATGAGGTTCAATGTAACATTACACCCCTAAATCCATATTGTCAAAAATCATACCTCAGAAAATATTCAAATTATTTTGTACCCAAAAAGATAGATAGATATACTCTATTTTAGTAGCCAGGGTAGCTGAGGCTGCCCATCCATAGATTGAGTTGTTATCAATTAATAGAGACCCTACATATTTTAAAAATATGTCACAATACCATCAATCATTGCTGTCAGTGGTAATTAAAATGAACAAAGTCTGCATTAATCGGTTGCAAACAAACCCATAAGTTACTTAATTGTATACCTGAGTGTATAGGTGGACCACCAGGGGCAGAATGTCTCGAAACCGGAATGAGAGAGTTCCAAAATCTCGATATTGGATGCAAATATGGTTGCTGTCTTAAAATCGCTCCGCTCGACATCAATTATGTATACTGCTCAAAATGTTCAGGATAAATGAAGTGCCAGCCAACCTTGAGATCTAGTGAAAAGAAGAACTTTAATACAGGTTACATTGAATTACTCAGTGTCATTAATGAGAATGAAGCAAACACGTTTGCCAATTTTTGCACTTTAACAGTCATGGGCCCACCATCTTGGATTAATTATTACTAACGTCAGTGATCCAGTTACTTGAAGCTGTAGCATTACAATGTAATTGGAGTACTTCTTTTCTCTTGTTTTCTCTTCTACTATATTTTCTGTCTTGACAGATGTTTCATCTTGCATCATTCTTCCTCACTGTGAATTATGGTATAAATGTGTTCGCCAGACTTCGTGAGAAAACCTGCAGTCTCAACAGCTTTCATTTTTCAACAGTAGGTGCCACTTTATTCTTTGTAGCAGTTGATTAGTAAGTATTTAGAAATATCCTCAAAATGTTTCATGCTTTGTTGTAAGTATTGTTAATAAAAGTGTCTGAGTTTAGACTATGATTGACTTTGTCAGGGCTGAGGCTTCCTAGCTAGCTTGTCAACACCTCTGGGTTATGGTAAAGAATCCACACTGTAATTTACCCTGTTAGCTATGTCGGCCGTGCGTCGGCCATGCGTTGGCTGTCATACTACCGACATACCACCGACATACCACAGACATAGTACCACCGACATAGCACCAACATGCCACCAACATACCACTGACATGCCACTGACATACTTAGAGTAAAAATTTTCTGAAATGACTCCATTACATGGCCGACGCACAGCCGATGCATGGCCGACGCACGGCCGACGTACGGCCGACACATGGCCAACGTACGGCGGACGCACAGCCGATATAGCTAACATGGTAACTTACGGTGTGGATTCTTTACCATTACCACACCTCTGTATATCTTCTGCTGTAGCAGTTTCTTTGATTTTATTTACATCATTGAACATTGTACATAATTATATATATTTCAATATTTAGCATCTTTATTTTTAAAATATTGTATTTGCAAAATTCATGGAATTTTAATTTTGATTGTGGAAACTCCAACTAACCTTAATGGTCAAAAGTCATGAAAAAGCTACCTTAATTTGTTTTTGTTAGAAAGGGAAACATTGTGAAAATTGACATAATTTTTTACCTTCTGTGTCTTATCTTTTACTATAGGATAATACTAGACAGTTCAACAGATGGATGTTCATTGTTTTTTATCTAGTATCATGGTAAGTCAAATAAATTTTATTGTAATAAGAAAAGCGTCCAATGATTCCGCTGTGGCCACTCGCTTTATCAGTCATATATGAATATACTAACCCTAGTACGTGCTGTTATCACTGTTGAACACGCTTCACTGGCTCCCTGTTCCACAACATATCTGATTCATATTTTGAAATCCTCATGATCACCTACCTGAGTACAAGGATTTTTGCAATTATTGTGCCCTTCATATAAAATTTAATAATAATAATAATAATAGCAATAATAATAATTTAATAATTATAATTATAATAATTTAGTTATTATGCATTCTATAAAGTCACAATGCTTTTACAAAAAACTTATGATAGAACTAGAAAGTATTTTAAAACAATTACACAGTACTATTAAATCACAGGTTAGTTGAGAAGCTAAATGGGGGAAAATAAAAAAGTTTTGAGATGTTTTTTTATAACAAAATAATACTCATTACTGGTACAATCCAAGATTCCTCCATGCTAATTTATAACCTCGATCCAAACTTCCTGTTACAGAACCTTAATTTGAACTAAGTCCATCCTATAGTCATTTAATTTGGAAAATATACTTTAAGTTTGCATTAGCAGTTCTAGAGCTGTGGAATTGCCTCATTGTGCCATTTTTATTTAGAGGTTGAAAAAATATAAGCCTTCCTTATTTTTTACCTTCCTTCTTCCTGCTAATTTATCCATGCGTCCAACCTTCACTCTCAGTATCCTAATTGTGGCAATGTTGACCACCATCAGATTTTCCGCTTTTTCTTCAGTTTTGTTTCAATGAGTGAGTTCTTCACATGAGCAGGTCCTTAAGCCTGCACTGCACTCAAGCTGATTTTTCATCAACCAAGTGAACATAATTATTGTAAATATTGTGACTTATGTTAGCTAGTATGCTTCACTTTTTTCCACAAATCTATGATATTATGTCTATGACACATAATGAAATAATCTTTGTTGACAGCTGTTCTGAGGATAACAAATCAATATACAATTAAACTCACCTGACACAATTTAAGGATACTCTGAAGTCCCAAATAATCATATAGGGCAAAATAATAGTACAGTGTAGAAAAATATGTAAGTTTTAATAATAGTATAGGGTGAAATAATAGTATAGGTTGGAAAAATATACGGATTCAATATTGGAAACCATAGAATGCAATATTTGTCTGTGTCAAAAATGAACATTTTTCTTTGAGATTTGGTGTTTTTTCCTTGTAAAGAGCAAGAATAAACACAATAAAAAGTGCATCCAAAAAAATTAAAATTATGCTAAAAGTTTGAAACTCTGAAATTAATAATAGTATAGACCCAAATAAGGCTGTATAGGGTGGAAATTTTGACCAAAATCAAT
>JANVCJ010009901.1:0-14379 GCA_026413505.1 Epizoanthus ramosus | reverse complement strand
ACACTCTCCCCCACTACCACCCGCCGGGCGAGCAGCAAAACACCACACCAAATCCATTCACCCGCGGCGGCAACCCCGAGGGGGCCGGCACGGGCCCCCGGGGGGCACAACAATTGATAATAAATATATATTAAACAAATTACCTGTTGGTAAAAACTGACAATAATATTAAGAAAATGCAATGCATCACCTTTGAGAGGCTAGTCTATACAATACAATTTACAATACTTTATTGATATAGCGCTAATAGGCCATTTCCGAATTACGCACCACTTCCCACAAACAATAACTTCAAAGCAAGGCCAGGTGCCAAAACTACAGCAAATGTATGAAAACTGGCCTTGTTTTGAAGTTATTGTTTGTGGGAAGTGGCACGTAATTCAGAAAATGGGCTATTCCATTTAGCTCAAAAATTATGCACTTTACAATAATAGTCTAGTTATGTATAAAAATATATTGGAGGAACATGTCCCCTTGAATAAATGGACGGTCTACTTTAAAAAAATAGCACACATACAATGAGCAAAGTAAAAGAATAATCAAATGAATATGCATGGAAAAGGGGCTTGGTTTCTCATGCGTCTGAAATAAAAGAGTTGCATATAGATTATACATTTCTACAGGGCTCTTCTCAAAACCAGCTCTGTTGATTTAGATCTGAAATGTAACTGTGTCTAATTAATTTACTCTCAATTTTAAATTGAATTGGCAAACTGTTTATTTTGCCAACAACTAGCAGCTACACACATGGCTACATACATATAGATCATATCCATGCTGACAGTGGTTTATCAACAATATCCACATAAGACAATATTAATATTAAGTAACACAGTATTACTTTCTAATTAGAAACTAAGATAAATAATCTAATTAAGCATTAACTTACTTTGCTTTTGCCTTTGCCACTGTACAATGTCATGTACCACAGAACACAGCAGAACAAAAATGAAAAAAAGACAAATGGCGGGAAAGAAGTTAGTTAGTGCAAATAATACATTACCGGTATTTACATCAATACTTTATCATTAATATACCTACCAAGTCACGCACCTAGACAACATACAACACATGCCTCAGTGTCTATTCTCACGCCTGAAGATGTGTATATTTTTAAAAGCACATGCCATTTGACTCAAGTCTCTCATCATACATTCTTTACAAATAATTCACCAATCATGCAGGGACTGTGGAGCTAGAGTGCTCAGGGGGCTTAAGCCCCCCCCCAATAATTTTGCCACACAGAAGAAAAATAATTCTTTGTCTCAAAAATTGACACTACGGTAAATGGTTTATCTTGCCCCCCCCCCCCCCTTCCCCCAATCGAAATATGCTTCGTGCTCCCTGGCATGCCCGATATTGTTACAATCTTGGTATCTATCCTTTATCCAGACTGAATTGAAATTATGTTACTTTCTTTTGGTTCAGTGGTCGGACAATTACAAACTGAACATAACGAATTTGACACTCCAGAAACTACAAAAGAACTGCCAACCTTAGACAAAATAAAGTAACATACACATGTATTATGCTGAAACAATAGCCTGCAAAATCTTTTTGATGACACATAGTGCAAAACATTTGTAGGAACACTGCTTTCTGGGATCACATGGGTGGGCAGGTGCCAGTCCTTTTGGTGTATGCAGGAGCAATGAGGAGAGTTTGCAATGGCTATGTTAAATGTACTTATAGAAATGTGTATAAAAAGTCATTTACTGATTTAATACATGTAAATTTATAAAATTATGATGTATCAGTAGTTACCCCGTCAGATTTCAAGTTCAACAAACTGAAAATGAACGACTGACTGACTTTAATTATAGAACCCTGTAAGCACAGATCCCGATGAGAGAACTGCTAGCTGGGTACTGATGACACATGTGCCTGTAAGTAAGCACACCGACTGACCGAGTCACTGACACCGGTATCAATAAAGTTCTAAGTAACACTAATAAGTAACAGTAACTTCTGTAGAAAAGTTTTAAAGATCAATTTACACAGTATATACTTACTGTTAAAGTTAAATATTTGGAGATCGTGCTAATTATCGCAAAGATTTCCCGTCTTTAAACCAGCATCATTTCCATCTATGCAATGGAAGATCAACATGGCGCCCAACAAACAAAACCGCTGGGAATCAGTCATTGTCTGTAGGCTCAAATAAGATCATCACTCGTCCCCAGGTTTACTCTCAGAATGGAATTATGGGTAACTGCGCGAAACTTGAAAATATTCAATATGGCTGCTCTCTGGCAAGTCTTCGATGATCATCATTGTAAACCGTTACAAACAGGCAAATACTGATTGAAATTTTGGGATTCATTGTACAGAATGGTAAAGTAAATTATTGTAAGATGATTTGTCCCCTTGAGAAGGAGGTTCGCTCACAATTGAGGTCTGGAGTTGCAATCACAAGCGTGACGCAGTGTGTTGAGGAACTTGTGCTGAATAGCGTTGATGCAGGTGCTTCCTGCATTGCTGTGCGCGTGGACATTGCTGGATTCCGTGTTCAAGTGGTAGATAATGGGTCTGGAATATCGAAAGATGACTTAGAACGAGTCGGAGAAAGATATTCCACGAGCAAATGTCACTCAATTCTCGACTTGAAACAGCTGAAGTGCCATGGCTACAGAGGTGAAGCCTTGGCAAGTTTATTGGAAATAAGTGGTATTTTGGAGATTATTACAAGGCATAAGTCGTCTTATAAGACATTTTGTAGCATGTTTGTAAATGGTAAGTCAGTTGGTGTCAGTGAATCGAGTTTTCCACGTGCAAGTGTCGGGACTACAGTCACTGTTAGTGATGTATTTAGTACTCTTCCAGTTAGAAGAAAAGTTATCTCAGAGGTGATTGAATTTGAGCGCATCCGTCAGAGGGTGGCAGCTATAGCTCTTGTGCATCCACAGATTTCGTTTTCTCTGCGAAATGATGTAAACCAGGTGAAATGCCTGCAGACACATAAGACCCAGTCTCTGCAATCAACCTTCACTCAGTTGTATGGAAATTTGAAATCTAAAGGTCTCAGAGAAATCTCTTATGAACAGAAGCAGTTCAAAGTGATTGGTTGCATATCAGTGGACGCACATCATAACAAAAGTCTCCAGTTTGTTTACATCAATTCCCGGCTTGTTATCAAAACTAAGATCCACAAACTTGTTGGAAACATCCTCAGAAAGTCAGCAGTTGTAAAGAAGTCAGCACTACCTGAGGAGTCTGAAAATCTGGGAAGATCCAACATGGCTGGTTCTCAGAAACAAACTGACAGATATGGAGTGTTTGCACTGAACATATTATGCCCTCTTGATCAGTATGATATTTCTCTGGAGCCGGCAAAAACATTAGTTGAGTTTGAAGATTGGGAGGGACTTCTTTCCTGCGTTGACAATTGTATTCAGTCATTTCTGGCTACAGAGAATCTGGTAATAAAGTTTTCTGAAGCAAGTAATTCGGAGTCTCAAGATAGTGGAAAAGATGACGAGGATGGAAATGTTGACAGTGAAACTGTGAGTCATGGCAACTTCAGTATGTATGAATATCAGAACAGCAGTTCACTGGGTGAGAAAGCAGAGTTGGCAGAAATCAGTACAGTTTCTGTCAACAAGAGTTTGCATTCTTCAACTGTGAGTAGACGAAACAAGACTACTAGCACTAGTGGAGATGGCAGTGGTCCGCTTGCAATAGAAAGCAATGAATTCAGGTAATGGGGATATGACATTGAAGGATAAAATATTGGATTGCTTGAAACATAGTTGTTAGAACTACATGTAACTGGTTATGAAGCTCAGCTAACTTCAGAAGGTGACATTTGTACAAAACCTCTTTGTTTTATGTTGAATGAACCACAACTGTATGCATTGTTTTGATTTGCATGTAAGCCCAATTGACCATAATAGAGCAGATGGCAGATGTACATTTAACCACAATACCTTGCAAACCTAACACAACAAATAGGCACATAGAAAGCCATATATTTTGCAAAATTCACCCCTGTACTAAAAATATTTTGAATGCTAGTTTTGAAGTTTTTAGGACCTTTCAGTGCATTTTACGAGTGTTTTTAGGTTTTCATGTGCTAAGAAGTATGAATAAATGTACTAGTCACCATCTTTTTTATTACAACAGCTAGCCATTCATTTGTATTCAAAGCCTTTTCTGTTTTTTGCACAGTCATGGCCAACAAACAAAGGATATAGACAAGAAAAACATATAACAAAAACTCACTCAGTTTCGTAGCGAGTTCCCTCCAATAACTGCTCGAAACGTTAAGACCACTGAGTTAGTATATACTACGAACTTGTTTTCAGTACATATAAATGGCAATAAGGTTGCCAGAAAAGTTCTGATCAATATTTCTGTGACACTATGTAAATTAGTTACATTGTTTCCTATCACAGTCCGAAAGAAATATTATGTTATTTTAATTACACTTCCTCCCTATACATGTACATGTTGCTGTTGGACAGGGTATCTGCTGAAGTATTTAGACAGCTGGTTTTCTCTCATGCTCCTTGCCTGTTCATGTTTTGTACAACACTCAACAGGCCAGCATTGCTTGACTTCCATAGAATCCTGTACTTTTTTCTGTGATCCCAAAACTGTAATTCCTTCCAATAGTGCCGATTCTTTCAAGCTCCTTTCCTTTCTTGCTTTCTGTATTTTAGCTTTCAATATAACAGTTGATAAAGACTCTAGATTTTGATGCAGGGGAGGGAGACCACTACTTTTGTTGCATTCTCGGTAAAAATTTTTTTTTGGATTCAGTTGGTGTTTGCTGCCATACTGTGAGGAGCTCCTGCAAAATATACTCAATAATAATAATAATTAATAATAATAATAATAATAATAATAATATCTCACAATTTCATTTTAATTTATGTAACAGGTGACAAAGTACTAGAACCAATATTGAATGTTATTTCAACAAATGTATGAAATAAAACATACACATGCCTAAAATAAAATTTAGAGGGTATAGCAGTGTATTACATCTAGTAGATAATAATAAAGCAGTCAATACCCCCCATGTATTATTTCCCAATCCCTGTCACAGCTCCATCAACCATCCCTTGCTCTCTCTCATTCATGTACGTCAGGTCTGCATAGGCAAACCTTGTGATGGCATGAATTCATGGATCATCATGTGTTTGCACTTCTTACAATATATATCATTTCTGTAACCTTTTTACTCAGGAGTGACCAAACAAGTCATGTTGATTGTAGTGATGTTGATGAAGTGACTGGTGAGCACACTGGAAGTGTTAGTGTTGCAAGAGATGACTGTGGTGATAACCCTGAATTGGTAAACCACTTTCTAGTGTCACAGACTACGTCTTCTTCAGGGTGCCAGACAAAGTCTTCCTCGGGGTTGCAGACTAAGGCTTCCTCAGAATCACAGTCGAAGCCTTCCTCAGGATCGCAGACTAAGTTGCCCTCAGGGTCACAGACTAAGTCTTATTCAGGTTCAGAGTCCAAGCCTTCTTCAGGATCACAGACTACGTCTTCCTCAGGTTCACAGTCCAAGCCTTCTTCAGGGTCACAGACTACGTCTTCCTCAGGGTTGCAGATTAAGTGTTTCTCAGGATCACAGTCCAAGCCTTCTTCAGGGTCGCAGACTAAGTTGCCCTCAGGGTCACAGATTAAGTCAACCTCAGGTTCACAGTCCAAGCCTTCTTCAGCGTCACAGACTATATCTTCCTCAAAGTCACAGACAAAGTTGCCCTTGGGGCTTGATCAAACAGAAGGTATAGAGACAATCTCATTGAGCAAACAAGCTGGAAAGATCTTAAATAATTTAAGCACTGCAGTAAACTGTGATTGTGACAAGAACCTGGGCGAGAAGAGGGTGTTGATAGAAAAGCCCAACAGGGATAGAAATGTTGTACCCCAAGGACAGAAACATAACGAGTCTAACAAGTGTGAGAACTCCAGCAATGAGACAATAAACAGTACTGATTATTCTTCCGTGAAAGTAGGTGATATTAATTCCAGTGGTAGAGAAAATATAGGTAATGCTCAGCGGATAATTACAGCTTTTCATCCTGTTTCAGCTACGGCAGATTTTATGGAAACGCTGAGCTTGCTAAAATATGATTACAGCTCACCGTCAAGGCCCAGTGCATTAGAAACCTCGAGCAAGAAGCTGAAGCCCTGTGCACAGTCTAGGGATAGAAATCTGGCTGATTTATCTCAACAGAAAGACACTCATCAAGTTAAAGCTGTAAATTCACTTGGTCACCCATCAAGCTCTGCCTATTTTGGGAAAAGTAGTTCGTCTTGGTCTTCTTTCACTTCACCAAATCCTATCACATTACAGGGTTCGTTGTCCAGGAAAAGATATTCCAAATGCACAAGAAGTGGGGTATCTAGTCAAGCAGACAGAGACCCGATTCCTTTGAAGACCAGGCGAAACATCGTACTACATAGGGATATCAGTAGCAGCCATTCAAGTGTGTCATCTTTGAGAAAGAAACATAGCTCAAATCAAGTTGATTCCCAAGATAGCAACAGCGGAAAGAAGATGAAGCAAGCAAACTGTTCAACCATCTCGTACACTCCACATGAAGTACAGATCGTTGCAAACAAAGATTTAGAAGCTCTCCCACAGTCACTGGCAACAACCACAACTCAACTGGTAGCATGTAGCACCCTGGCACATCAATACTCTAATACAACTACTGCTAATAGTTGCATCACAAAATCAACAATGCCGTTCTTATCCAACCCTCTTGGTGTTTGTACCAACACCTCTGACTCATCTGTAAATAGAATATCTCAACCACTTATCTGTGAACAGAATGCCCATATGCAGAGAGAAAACCTTTTGACAGAAGCCTTGCCAATCACCTCTGTAAGATCAGGTGTTTCTCAGGAAGTTGTTTCCACTCAAGACTCCAATACAGAAAGGTGCAGCTGCTTGGTTAGTTCTCCAGTTTTAGCTTCCAACAAGAGAAGTGATTTCAGCCACCGATGTCCACCTAAGGACATGGTATCAGCAGACAATATTCTTGATGTGAAAGCAAGTTCAGAGCATTCTGTGGTTGTTAACAACAGGAACTCAACAAGTCTTGATTGTGTGATAGAGAATAGAATTGAGGATGTTGCTGATCATCTACCTTGCAACAGCCAGCTGGAGCACACGCCAGAAGCAGCAAATGAAAAACTTGAAGCATTAGCAAATGCAGTACCCTCACCTAGTGTGCGTGCTAACGAGGATAGACATGATTATGGACCAATCACAGAGGTTGCTGCAAACCACACTTCACCGGATCACTCAGTAGAATGGATGTGCACTTACGATGCAACACGTGGAAGGAAGATCTATGTTAACTGTAGAACTGGGAACTGTTCATTTGACCCACCATTTGGAATCGGACATGGAGAGGATGAAGAGAAGGGAGTAGATAGTTACCATGGAGACAATGATAAAATGGATGAATGTGTGCAACGAGTGCCACACCCACAAGTACCTCATCTGTCATTCAACTGTACTCCATGGCTTCCAAGGGCTGACAGGGGCAAACCAGATGAGAGCATGTCTAATATGAGAACAGATAGTAATGGTGAGTAATACGGCTTGTGAGTTAGATGCTTTCTTTTGGCATTGTTTTCTGTTTTATTGTGGGGTGCAACGTGGGCCCAAGCTCATAGGTCTCTGCAACTAAATTATGACCATCTTGGTTTAGGATGTTAATTACGTGTGTACTGTGTTGTTTTCGATATTTTGATGAGACATAATTTAATGGAGGATTTTATGGAGCCGAAGCCAATTGCAGAATTGCACACGTTTTAGATTATTATGGCTACATGTAGTAAAATGTTGCACTATACATCCAAACCATAGTAACGTGCACCTCATACACTAACACATACCTACAAAATGCAGTCTCACGAATTATTCATATTGGATTCATACAATATCTCTTCTACAAAATGTCCACCATTAAGCAAGCGGTCAGCTATCCACAATGGCAAAAATGTATGAGGAGCATGTGCAGGACTGTGGGGACTCAAACAAGTTTGTAAAGTGGAAAAATCCCAGTATGATCAGCTCTTCACAGGCTTCCCACAGCGGAACAGTGTTGACCATGCTGCAAGCCTGGGAGAATCCAACATTTAGAATCCCAGAAAAGGTGAGCAGCATATGCAGAATTTCTAAATATTAAGATATTCCCGGTGTAGTTAATCCGGCAATATTTTTGATACTCAATAAAATCGACAATAATTGATAATAAGTTGTAATTAATTGACTAATATCGGAAATTGATAACAATTGATAATAAGATATTTATATAGCGCCTTTTCTGAAAGTTCAAAGGCGCTGCTTACAAGATAAAATTTAAATTATTTACTTTAGAAATCTAGTACTATAATAATTAAAATTTAGATATATAAACTGTATGATCTTAATAAAAGGCCTCCTTAAAAAGGAATGTTTTTGCTCTTTGCTTGAATATGGCAACTGAGGGGCTGTTTTTAACATTAAGCGGCCACCATAAGTTTGCAGGTTAAAGCGAGGCTGTTGGAGGAGATTATGTGATGACGATCTAAGACGGCGAGTAGGAACATACGGATTTAGCAGATCTTTAATATAGAGTGGAGTACAGTTGTGCAGGGCCTTATAAGTAAGCAGGATAATCTTGAACAAACAGGGAGCCAGTGGAGGTGCTTTAGGATAGGAGTTACATGTTCAAATCTGGATGAAGAGGCAAGTAATCGAGCGGCAGCATTTTGGACATGTTGGAGTCTTTGTATGAGATATTTAGGAACACCATAGAGCAACGCGTTACAATAGTCAAGCTTTGATTCTTGATGCCAAGAATCATTGTGATTATCCATTACTATTCGTGATCCCCCAAGATCTGCCACTGTATTAATAAAAGAGCTGTTCCATATACAGGAAATTTCCGTTCAGCGGTATGTTCCATTACTCATGTTGTTGATCACCTTGCACTGGCTATTCATATTCCATTTGTTCAGTACAAATTAATATAGTGAATTCTCATTCTCACATGAAAAAACCTCTGAGATTTCTAACTGCCCTTCCTTTCATCAATACTTGGGAAATATAATGCTTATGACAAAGACACCAACTTAACAACATCTTTACACCCCAAAACATTCACTGACATGTCATTACTTTAAAAGTTCGCGGATATGCTACTTACGGCAGGAAGATACCAAGTTGACAAGATATTCACCCCCCAAAACATTATTTGACTTATTATTACATTGACACTTGAGGGATATCCTAGTTATGGCATGGAGATACCAAGTTGACAAGATCTTCACATCGCCAAACATTATTTGACTTGACATCATATTAACACTTGGGGGATATACTACTTACGGCAGAGAGATGCCAAGTTGACAAGATCTTCACACCCCAAAAGATTCTTCGACTTGTCATTACATTAGAACTTGAGGGATATACTACTTATGACATGGGATACTAAGTTGATAACGTCTTCATCACCACAAACATTTCTCGAATTGTCATTACATTTAAAACACTTGGGGGCTATACTACTTACAACAGAGAGATACCAAGTTGACAAGATCTTCACACCCCAAAACATTCTTCGACTTGTCATTACATTAGAACTTCAGGGATATACTAGTTATGACATGGGATACTATAAAGTTGATAACGTCTTCATCACTACAAACATTTCTCGAATTGTCATTACATTAACACTTGAGGGGTATACTACTTACTGCAGAGAGATACCAAGTTGATAACATCTTCACATCACAAAACATTCTTTGACTTGACATTACATTAACACTTGGGGGATATACTACTTACCGTAGAGAGATACCAAGTTGACAAGATCTTCACACCCCCAAACATTCTTTGAATTGTCATTAGATTAACACTTAGGAGATACACTACTTGCGGTAGGGAGATACCAAGTTGACAAGATCTTTACACCCCAAAACATTCTTTGACTTGTCATTACATTAACACTTGGAAGATATACTACTTACGGTAGGGAGATACCACGTTGACAAGATATTCATACCCCCAAACATACTTGGGGGATGCACTATTTATGACAATGAGATACCAGCTTAAGAAGATCTTCACACTCTAAACATCATTTGACTTGTCATCACGTTAATACTTGTGGAATATACTAGTTATAACCACGTTGGCAAGATCTTTGTACACAGAATGAGATCATTGCTTGATAGCTTTTATCAAGTATTTTGAACTGAACTCCAAGTACGTTCCCTATTCGTTTCCATTTCTATATGCACAGTATTCAGGGTTTCCTTCCAATTAATATATGTCACGCAGTCGTTTATCGTGCTCAGTCTGCAGCATATAAAATATTGCACCCAAACGACAGAAGCACTGAAGATTGAGACTAGTTCAAGTTTCTCAATGCATTTATCAACTCAGGTACAACATGATGTTACAAAAACGCACGCCCCTCAGTTTCTATTATGTTTCTAAATTGAAGTATTGTCACCTAAAGCTGATCCGAATATTTTCTGTAGTTTATTACTAGTACTCTTAATGTTTGTATGCCTTGTTTTTGTGGTCATCTTTGGTGCAAAACTAAACTTGTAAAATTACCAATAAACGTTTTCCTTGATTTTCTTCAGCCATAAATACAAAATGTTACACTACATTTGTTTACCTTTAAGCATCTTCACGATTAGATGGATTATTGCCAATTTAATAAAAAAAGATGGCGACTGGTACATTTACCCATAATTCTTAGTGCACTGAAAGGTCCTAAAAACTTCAAAACTAGCATTCACAATGTTTTTATTACAGGGACGAATTTCGCAAACATATGTGGCTTTCTATGTGCCTATTCGTTGTGTTAGGTTCGCAATGTATTGTGGTTAAATGTACAGCCGCCATACTTTTTTATTATGGTCAATTGAAGGAGGCTAGAATGGTTAACAGGTCTGGTAGGAAACTGAACGTTGTTCCTCAAGCTAAGAACTCAGAAAACAGTTCTTAGCCTGAGGAGCATCTTTTAGTTTCATCCCTATACCAAGCTACATCTGCAGGATTTTCCTTCAGGTCTGTGGTATATTGTATATATAGCGATTGCTTACTAATAGTAGTGCTGTTGAAATATCAACTGAATATTAAACATATATCTTCCGTATATTATTTTTGGCAGAATGTATGTTGTGTTGTTTGTAAATAAAGTGGTACCCTTATTTGTGATTGACCATAATCCTATTCATACATCGTGTTCCTGACTGAAATGGAAAATTATAGGAAATTATGAACCTGAACAAAGCAGTCTGTGGAAAGAATGAAGTACGAGTGCACAATGTGATCTTCCCGTACCGCTTCACCAAGAATATGCTCAACAGATTGCAGGTATCTCATGATCCGCTACGTCACCTCATTGATTTGTTGCTGTGGAACTGTAAGACCAGTTTACGAAGCACCCCTTTGCTGAATATTGAGACAGTTATTTCTCATTATCAGGTGATCAACCAAGTGGATGACAAGTTTATTGTGTGTGCCCTCAGAGCTGATGAGCAATCTGGGTCTAGTACACAAGGCACGTGCTCCTAATTACAACGTTGAAGTAAAACCTGGTTTAAATGTTCATGATTATGAGTTGTGAGCCGTAGGGAGCCTAACCCTAAATCTAACAACAATTCTAACTTTTATCTTAGTTGAGGCTTAGGATTGTATAGTATACATTGGGTCAGGTTTTATCTTTTAGTTTCAATTGTGCATTGCTGCCAAGTAATATTTTAAAAATATTGTAAAGTAGCTTGTTCTAATTGGCGCCATCTGTAGGGATGCAACCTGTTTATAGCTAGGAATTTTGACAATAAATAAAGTATGTATGTTTTTCACGTGTGCCAAGATGCCCCAACTACTGATAACTCATGTGGATTAACTCATTTTCGCTGTGTTCCAAATTTGTGTCATATTAAACGTATATTTTTTTTACCATAGTGCTCCTATTAAAATATTTTGGATGGTGTTGTATTTCAGACGAAGATGACCTCTTGGTTCTCATTGATCAACATGCAGCCCATGAGCGGATTCGATTGGAACAGCTTCAAGCAGGTTAATAATCCTAATGGTACATTCTTACTAATCACTAGTTACCTGATTGGCGAGCTAGTCTGAAAGACACTCAGTCAGTACGTAGATGTAGATAATAGAGTTAAGCTGCCATTTATAAGATAGGGATAAGACCTGGTTCAACTGGGGTATAGCTTACGTAAGGCGCGAAACAGCTCGGTACAAACGCAATGTTCATACCATACGAGAACTGTGACCAACATAAGACAAGTCTTATCCAAGTCGTTCTTAATCTAAAGTGCATCTTATTTTGTGCATAAAACCGAGTCAAGTGTTGTTGACATTTTGGATAAGATCTTGAGCGCACCTATTATACATGATACATGTTGTTGTCAGTTAGGGCCCTTTATGCCTAAGAAATAGAACATGGCTTACATAAGATGTATGTATAAAATACGGAAGTTGCGAATACGAATAGCTTCTTTAACTGACTCAGTTTGTTCCAAAGGTAAGCCACTTCCTATGTAAGCTACGTCTTATTTTCTCGTATAAATGGTCCTACAAATGCCCAAATTAGGGTCAGGTTCCTCAAAGCCAATTGGTAAACTACTAGTCTAGGATTAGGTGATTTCAAAAGTGTTATCCATGATTTGCAGTGTAAGTCAATCCTTAAACAACGGAATTCGGTCATCGGGGTTTGATACTAATCTTGATTTTAGCATTGATTGACCTTCAAGGAACAGGCCGTGGTCCAAAATCAAATAATGCTTAATCTAGTAAATTGAAGTTGTACAGCATTTTATACAAGAACCTCTGGCCTTCTACACTGAGCGAGTGTCAGGTGATGTCTTCTGGTGGGTTGCAAGAGGCTTCAACGTAAAGAGCACTGCATTTAATTAGTACCATTGAGGAATTTACGTTAAAGTCTACCGAATGACGACGCTGAGAAAGGGAAGAAATATCAAATCCAAGTTTATGTTAAAGTTTACCGAATGACCACAGTTAAGATAATACACTGTGGGAAAGGGAAGAAAGATTTTCACAAGTAACAAACTGCATAATTACTCAGTATGCTACGAAACTCTTACAAAGTAAACGTATGAATAACTATCACACTTCCTGATCAAGTCTACAGCGATCCCCTGAAATGTTGCAGAATTTAATTAGTCCACACGTATAGCAATATATTTGAACAAAATAGTGGTATTCGTAGGTTGAAATTGCCTTTGAATCTTACTCAATTAGCCCTTTGGTTATTTTAGGTGCACGTGGTAATGGTACGTTCTTCTTGTATGTAGTTTTATCATATGAAAATCCATAAGATACCGGGTATTAACAGTGTTGATAAAAGTCATATCTTTGTACATGTAAAATATCGTTGGATATTATATACTTTTTTGAAGAAAGTCAGCTGAAGTTTTGTTCGATGGATCAGAAATTCGTTTTCTTTTATGGATTTTTACGTGATTTTCGTGTGAGCTGGTTCAGAAGTTCGTTTTTCTTATGGATTTTTATATGATAAAAAGAAACTTACATGGCTGTTTGAAGATACGGCTTTTATCTTCTCGTGTCGTCTTTTATCTTCTTCGCTACGCTCACTCGTGTGTTACTACATTCGACACTCCAAGATAAAAGCCGTATCTTCAAACAGCCATGTAAGATCCTCTATTTATCATTCATGTTTGTAATTTTATAATGTGTAGTACCTAAATAAATGAAATTGCCACTCGGTCATATCGCTAAACATATTTTTTCTATGATAATAAAATATTTACCAATGTATTTCTGCGACTTCCTCATTGTTGAGTGTAACATCTTTTGCAGATCTATATGAGGAAATTGAAGGCAAAGTTTCTATCAAGTCCTCTGGTGTATATCCTGCTATGGAGGTGGCACTTGCCCCAGAAGACGTCCGAATGTTAGCCAACTATAAAACTGAATTTGAGCGGATAGGAATACAGTTTGTAATTAATTCCAACCCTAATGGTTCTCAAGAAACTGAGAATCTGGTGAAGATAAACAGACTGCCATCGGTGTTTGTAGAAAGGGAGCTATCTGAAATCAAACGAGGTCGACCTTCTGTTGCGCACAGTGTAGTCAAGGTATGAAGCCAGCGATATAGAAACATAGTGACACATGATAAAAGACACACACTCGGTATTCACTCCCTGGACACTGACTTACCTTCTCAGAAACCATTAGTATGCTTTGTTTTGAAAGGAAGAAATAAGATGCAGCTTACATACGACGCTAACTAAACCATTTTTGTTTTTTGTTTTTTTGTTTTTGTTGTAATTTTACTATAAGTAGGGGCCACAGTAATTGGCGTAAGCTGTTGTGGTTTCCCGGCCAGCCTTTCTACC
>JANVCJ010009790.1:0-14380 GCA_026413505.1 Epizoanthus ramosus | reverse complement strand
AAGGGGAAGGGGGGGGGGGGGTGTTGTTAGACGCAAGTTGAAGTGCTTTATTTTTGTATTCCTCCTTCCCCAGCCGAGGCTATATTTTTGATATTTTAAAATATCAGTTCTAATTTGGGAAACAATGTTGGAACTATCAAGTGATATTAATTCTTGCCGAATCGTTATTGATGTTTCTGTAACCTGGGTTCCATAGATCCAGATCGCGGCCTTGCCATGGCAGACTGATTAAACAGTCTAACTAAACTGACGAAGGCGTCTTGAACTCAGGCTGGTATTTCACAGAAGAACTGAATTCAGGAGAACTATACTTCCACCCGGACTACAGTAGCGAGGCCAGACTGGTCTGAACCAGTTCCGAAAGTTGTATTTGAATCGTTACCGCACTTTATTTTAGTAGCCGAAATGAAACATTTCCGGTTTCAGACTGAAATTGCTGTATAGATAATATTAATGAAAGTTGTATTATAGTTGTGTCTGCCCGGCACTAGACTCTAAATTGTAAGTTATATTATTTTCTCTACCTAGCTTAAATTAGCTTATTAGTTATTTTCTAGGTAGTGATTTCCTAACATTTGTAACATATTTGTATTTAAATATTTTGTAATTAAGTGTGTGGATCAATAATAAATTTGTCTTGTCTTGTACGGATAGTACATAAATCTCTAATTTACTTATACATTTCTGATTTAGAGTTCCAGCACTGCTCCAAGAAAGTCTAACACGGATGCTTCCCGAGATCCCAAGTTGACTAAGGAAGAGATTACCAAGCTACAGAAACAGATACTGGAGAAAGATGAGGCATTGGCCCTGTTGAGCGAGAAGTTGGCTGTGAAGTGTGAGGAGTGTGATAATCTGATGGAAGAGCGGGATATCGTGAGGAGGAAGAGCTCATTTGATTTGCAGCAGGTGCGAGTGAAATGTTATCATTCTATAAAGTAATATAGACCCTTTTACATGGAAGGTTTTGTCCCTCGATCCGGTTTATCTCGGTGTTATTTGCTGACTCCTTTTAAGGAATTAAAATTCTCTTTACATGATTTTGGAGCGGGACGAGTTCATCCTTATTCCAACACACCCAACGATTGTTGGACCATGTTAGGCGATATTCTATGAGGGCCGTTTATCAAGCCAAATTCTTTCCAACATTTTTTTAAAACGATTTACATAAAAAATGAACAACACTTTAGTACAAAAGTAATATGCGCATGCTTTGACTCTTTGTGTGAGTATCGGGTTGAGCAGTCGGTCCCAGGTTCAATCCCCCGCCTTCCTGTCTATTTGTGCGACCTTCAGATTTCACTATCTGTGGACGGGAACGTTAAGCCGTTGGTCTCTCGACATCCCGTATCGTAGACTTAAAATAACTCATGCAGGACTTGTCGATATGAGTAGGCTTATATACCAACGTCACAGATAGAACTGTTGTGAACAGCATTTTCTTGAACTTCATGTAAACAGGTAGCTGAAAAGCCCTATGGGGAGCACCTGTATATATCTGTATCAGTATCTCTATCCGTATCCGTATCTGTATCTGACTCGAACAAATGTTGGGTTAGGTGATAAAATGGTCCCAACATAACCTAGTATTTCCGAAAACAAAAAATGTTGGGTCAATGTTAGTTCAAGGTTGATCCAAATGTTCTAACACCGACCAATATGTCCCCCACCACCCCATTGTTGGCACCGTTTGAACGGACATTTAATCCGGCCACCTTGTTAATGCACCCAACGACCACATTTTGTAATCCCCGTTTGCTAAATTGGTTTTTTAAAAATGTGTCCGGTTAATGTATGATAAGTGACAAAAGAACAAAAATTTCACAGACAGCTAAACATTTTGACCATAACATTTGTCATTTAAGAAAATAACTTAGCTTCTCGTTTCTCTTTGGCACGTCATCCGTTTATAATGTTTTCTTGAGTTTTATAAGGAGCAATTACTCGTTGCAAGATGATGAATTCGAAAAAATTAGAAAAGATCAGTTATGTGACGCCGTTCAGCGGGGTAGACCGGTAGCATGCAGGTAGCATGTTATTGTATATAGCAAATGGAATACGAGTAGATAATGTTAAACAAATATAACGTATGCCAGTCAATCTCGATTACATATTAAAAATTAAAGCTTAAAATTAGATAATGTCTATATATACATTTAATATATATATATATCTATGAAAGAAAGGGATGACGAATACACGGAGAAAGAACATGAAAGAAAGTCGTATGACAGAGGGCATGGTAGCCATGCATCAGATGAATTTGAAAATCGAGAATCAAAGAAAGGCAACGGGACAAGAACTGAAAGAGAAGAAAAAAACTAAACTATCTTTCAACTTCAGCGTGAGTTGTTCAAGAAGAATATGAAAATATGATAGAGAATATGCAGAAGAAACATGATGATGAAATAAAGGAACTGAAGATGAATACTGACTGGGGAAGAAATGACCTGTAAACTTGGAAATGAAACGTGAGAAATATGAGCAGGAGATCTCAGAGCCGTTAAGGAAGAACTATACTTGAAGAAACGATAAAAAGTATTTGAAAGTACACTTTTGAATTAAGAACAAAAATATAGCCAATGAAACCGCTATAGGAATTCCAAGAACATGTAATATGACACATCTAGTGCATAGTAAAGTATTTTCAAAACGGTTCGTTTTGACATGTGCCAAATATAAATTAACATGTTTACTATCGTTGCAGGTAACAGGAGATTATGTAAGCCTTCAAGATCAGTTGAAAGCCAGAGAGCGCTATATTCAAGATATGGAGTCAGCGCATGCGGAGGAGAAAGTTGAGCTGAGATTGGAACTAGAAATCTCACGTAGTGAGAGTCAGCTCGAAATGGATTTCTTGAAAACAGAGCTGGAGGCGTCGAAAGCGAAACACAACACAATCGATATCCGATCGGAGACTGAAGGCAGTGAGGACGAACTGTCGCACAAACGACCTGCCATCAGAGAAGGTATGGACAGAGAATTAGCCGTGCAACAGGCAAATTATGAAGAAGAAATACAAGTATTAAAAGACAAACTTCAACAGCAAGTTAGAAAAACAAACGAAGTAGTAGAAAAACTTGAGCAGCAGGAATTCGACTTCCACGAGCAGCTGAGCAAGTTGAAGAACAAATATGACTACGAACAGGAAACGATGCTTACTGATCACCAGAATAATATGGCTGACTTGAGGCGTTCGTATGAGGGCAGAATTCAACTGCAGGAAGAGAGGTATTCAGAAGACATCAAGGCTCTGAAGAACGATTGCAGCAATGTAGAAAAGGATTATGAAGAAGCTGAAATAAAACGAAGAACTAGTATCCAGTTCCAGGCTCTGAAAGATGAGCAAGACACATACATTGCGGCATTAAGAGAAGAATATCAAAGTGAAGTACAGATGTTGAAACAGCAAATGAAAGAAAGAGATGATGAATACACGGAGAGAGAAAGTCGTATGACAGAGGACATGGTAACCATGCATGATGAATTTGAAAATCGAATTGTAGAATCAAAGAAGGCAATTGAACAAGAACTGGAAGAGAAGAAAGAAACTATCTTACAACTTCAGCTTAAGTTGTCAGAAGTTGAAGAAGAGCATGCAAAGATGACGGAGGATTTGCAGAAGAAACACGATGATGAAATAAAGGAACTGGAGATGAATACTGAAGGAGGAAGAGATGACATTGTAAATTTCGGAATGAAAAGTGAGAACTATAAGCAGGAGATTTCACAGCTTAAGGAAGAACTAGAGAAAGAACGTGATATGTTTGAAGAAAAGATAAAAGTGTTTGAAAGCACACTTTCGAATCAAGAACATTCGTCCTCGGAATTGGAGGAAAAACTCCGCAAAGCTGTTGAGAAAAACACTAAAGAAATTTACGAGGAGTTTGAAAACAAGCTGGAAGAAGTTCAATTCTTGCACAGTCAAGACATCCTAAAACTGAAAGCTCAAGTTACCGCAAATAGTGTGAGCATCGATAGTGATAACCCAGCAGCTATTAAGGAAGAAATAAATGCTAACGACAACGCACCAAGGAAAACGGAAATACTTGAAACTGAGATTGAAGAACTGAAAGAACGATATGAAAAAGAAGTGGAAGAGCTACATGAAATGGTGGAAAACTTACAAGACGAGAATACGGAGCTCAAAACTGAATATGATCTTGTAGTAGGTGATCTCTCGAGCGAACTAGAAAGCCAACAGCTCAAATTTCCAAGAAACAAAAGAAAAAATTCTACAGTTCTAAGAGAACAGATAGACAAGCTAAAAAGCGACAGTAAAAGAGAAATGAGAATGCTCACTGACGAGTTGGAAGAAAGCAAAACAAGGACTGAGGAACTTGAGAGTGAACTTGAGCTACTCAGAGCGGGAAAGGCCCAAAAGGCAGATGACAATTCAAGCAAAGAAAAAATTGAAGAACTTGAAAGAAAGTTACAACAACTTCAGAGCAGGGAACTGACATCACATGAGAGTGTAAACAACTTGAATGAAATTAAGGCAAACGTTGCAGCTCTTGAAAAAAAAGGAGAAGAACTTACGAAAATAATCGCAGAGCGAGAACAAAAGCTGTTAGAAAGCAATAAGGTAGAAAAGGAGCTCCGAGAAAAACTTGGAACCGCAGAGGAGTCTTCACATAGGCAGACCACTCAGGCATTATTGTACGAAGAAAACATAAAACAACTATCAGAAACCATCAGTGAGTTAAGGGATGCTCAACATATGTTCGAAGAAGAAAATGAAAGGCTTAAAGACGAGATTGAGGAAGTGAAAAGAAGTGAAATCGAAGCCGCTGTTGCAGCTACAGAAGTTGATCTTCTTGCTAAAGACGATGCTACATTAGTCGATTCTAGTCCCCGTGGTGAGAATTTAGAATATGAACAGAGAATTGAGGGAGTTGTTGAAGAATACGAACATAAAATAGACAAGTTAAAGACTGAACTTCGAAATGTGAACCAAAATCTCTTCATAAAAGAGAAAAGGTTGGAGTCTTTTAATTCTGAAATGGAGGTTCTTCGAAACAGCCTTGACGACGAGACAATAACTGTTCAGGCTCTGGAGGATAAACTACAAAAGAATCAGGAAAAACATACAGTTGAGATCAACGATTTAAGAGAAAAGTTGAAAGCCACGTCCTCTGAAACTCAAGACAATTTATCCAATATCGAAGAACAAGTGGAGCAAAAATATGTAGGTACGATTGAGAGTTTAAAAGAGAACTTAAAGTCTACGATTGAAGACAACGAGACAAAGACTAGAGAACTATTCCAAATTAAACACCGCCTTGAAGAAATTCAAGAAAAGCAAGCAGAGAGTGAAGCACTTTATTTTGCAGAGAAATCGAGGTTAACCAACGAAAATGAGAAAAAGACTAATACCATTTCGTCACTGAATAGCAACGTAGATCAACTCTTACAACGAGTACAACAACTGGAAATCGAACAGTCAGAGAACAAGGCAAAATATAAAGAAAACGAAATGTACTTAAAGGAGCAAATTGGTTTAAAGACAAAAGCCATTTCAAGCCTTGAAGACCAGTTAGAGCTTCTGCAAGCAAAGCAAATACAAACTGAAGCGAGCTACAAAGTTAATGAAATCAACAGAACTGGAGAAAGCGACCTTAAAGACAGGGAAATTGCAAGTCTAAAAGAACAAATCCAGGTTCTTGAAGAACAAAAGATGGAAGATAACGCTACACATAATGAGGAACAGGTCAGATGGAAAGAACTGAACAAAGAAGTTTCAAGTTTAAGAGAGCAAAACCAGTTTCTTAAAGAAAAGGAAATGCAAAGTGCAGTTGCGTTTAGGACTGAACAAGTAAAACTGGAAGAAGAAAACAAACTTAAGAGAGCAGAAATTTCCCGCTTGAAGGATGAATTGCAACTTCTAGAAGAACAACAACTAAGGGATGAAGCAAATCAAATCGCAATTCAGCTAAAAGCAGATGGGCAAAATGACAGCAAGAACCAAGAAATTCTGAACCTTCAATCACATCTCCAAACACTGCAGGAACAGCAGGAAATGTACGAAAAAAATTATTCAGCAGAGCAACTCAAACTGAAAGAAGAATGCAGTCGGAAAAGCGAAGAGTCTGCTGCACTAAAAGACGAAGTGCGACAACTTCACGAGCAATTTGTAACGGCCGAGGCAAACAAGATGTCTGAACAACTGAAAGCTAAACAAGACCATCTTGATAAAATAAACGAACTCGAAAGCCAACTTGGAGACAAGAAAAAAGAAATTAAACATTTGAGAGAACTTTTAGATGATGTAAAGAGCCTAAAATCCGAATATGAAGACAAATATTCAATAGAACAAGAAAGAAGAAACCAAGAACAAGAGGGAAAAGTTCGAGGCTTGGAAAACAGGTTGCAGTCTAAGTCCAGCGAAGTAGCCAATTTGAAGAAGAATCTTGAAGAGCTCCAGCATCAACAGAAGGAAATTGAATTTATTCAGACAACTGAGCAACTTAAAGAACACGAAATTCACACTGTAAAAGTTAAAGAATTGGAAGTTGAGCTGGAGAAAAAATCTATTGAGATTTCAAGTCTCGTATCTATGCTAGAATCTGAACAAAAGAGCCATGATAGGATTTTGAAGGAAACGGAAAGGCATTTGGATCAAATCGAAAAAGTAGAAGAAGAGAAAGCGAATGTGCGAATACAGGTCAGCGAGTTGAAAATTGAGATTAATAAACTTAGAACAGATCTTGAGGCAGAGAGAGAAAGATGTTACCAGCTGGCGCTTCAGCACCAAACATCAAAGATCGAACTCGAAGAGCTGGAAGAAGTACAAAAGCTGAACAGGTCGTTGAACGAGTCCGAGTTTGAGAAAGGAAAATTGTCTCATGAAATTGAAAACCATAGGGAAGAGTTAAAGAAAACACAAGAAAAGTACAAAAAACTAAAAGAGAAATTCGTCCATTTAAAGGAAAAGTTACAAGAAGAACAGCAGAAGTACGAAGAGAAGTTCTTAAGTCCCCGTGTTGACAGTGGACTCCAAATTGAGATTCTTCAACCGGACGAATACGAACGGATGAAAATCGAAACCTTCGAAGCTGAAAGTGAGTTATCCAGACTTGAGGATAACCTGAAAGCACGTGATCAGGAAATTACGAAGATGAAAGGAGAGTTGAGCGCTTTAAGGAGAGCGAACGGCGTCTTAATTAAACAAAACCAAGTACTATATCTGGAAACTGAGAGCTTAAGAAAGGGGCAAGTACCAATCACTGACAAGGACAAAGAAATTGCACAGAGAGAAAAGAAAGATCTGCAGATTGAAAATGAAGCGCTGCGACATGCACTAAAACAGAAAGAAAGAGATTTGGATAATTGTGATGATCAACTATCCAAGACTGAATCTGAGGAGGTCCATGGAAGGTCTGATAATGAAAGCAGAAGATTGAAAGAAGAAAACGAATTCTTATTAATTCAAGGAAAGAAGCTACAGCACCAAGTAGAACAGCTGGAGAAAGACCTCCATGCTGTTAGGTATCAGACTTTGTTTAGAGACGACTACAAGCACTTTGGGAATTCTGCAAGGCATTCTGGAAGTGAAATCACACTGAAAGCGAGCGATTCTGTGGAAATGTTAGAGTCAGTACCAGACAACCTAGGATATAGAGCATCAGATACAAGCATGGAGCTGCAGAGAGTTATAGGAGAGCAAGCACGAATGAAGGAGCAGATCGAACGTCTCACTGCCGAAAAGGGAAGTCTCGAGACCGTGGTTAAAAATATGAAGGAGCAACGCAACACAAGTGACGATAAAGGATATGTAGGAATCAAGAGTTATCAGGTTGGATCATTTTTTTTATTAACTTAGCCCTATCATTCCCAAGACCCTTTTCCATTGTTTAGATTTTTATTCTTTTTCTGCAAAGTGCATAAATTGGAAAATATCAATTCAATTACTACCTTTAGCGCTGTTTTTATAGTGACCTTAAACAATCCTTAGACCAATATCAGACGTCAAACCTAATACAAAGCGTTTAGCTCATTAGTACTAGATTTGATGTATAAAAACAGGGCCTTGGCGGTTTGCGAGGGTGCGTTTGTGCGTGTACGTTAAACAGTATCACATCAACTGCCTTTTATTACACAGCACTGAAAGGATGACCTTGGCATCAGTTTTGGTTAAAGTTTGGTTTATGGGTTACCACACGCCTACCACAGGCATGTTGGCCACCTTGTGACAATATTTAGGGATAAATAGGAAAATAGGGATTTATTGGGATAAATGGTTGGAAAATAGGGCTATTTTAGGGCGATAGAACGAGCAATTCATCTTACCTTTCTACCATTGGTACCCAAACAGAAAGTTACTTACTCAATGAAGTACTAGTAAATGGCACTGGTGACTTAGACTGGAAAGGGATCGTGCAAATCTTGTCTTTAAAATGCTTGAAATGGATTCAACATCATTAAACTTTCAGCCACTGGCACCACCGTCACCCACCAGAGGCAGATAGAAGTTGAATGATCCTCCCATGATCAGTATTGTACATCGGACAACCACATCACAAAGAAACTTGTAGATTGTCCAGGTACAACAGATGTAGAATCCATTTCAAGCACTTTCAATGACATCAGTCGTGCTCAGCCATGATAAAAAAAGGAGGGATTATTAGGGAAAAAGCCAGAAAACTAGGGCTTTCTAGGGCAAGTGAAAATATTTAGGGATTCTTAGGAATTTTAGGGCCACCAACATGCCTGATACCACAACCAGTATATTAGTGAATTTTAAAGCATATAAATAGTTTTATTAAACTTTTTCACCCGAGTTGGTCATCATCAGGTAAATGTAAATCAAATCAGTGATTCCTGTAAAGGATTACACTCAGAAAAAAAGCTATGGGAATTGCCCCAAGATATTTAATATTCATTAAATAATAGCAAGACGTTTAATTATTTGCAATTAGCCGCGCTAAACTCAATCTACATGAAATTGCCTCCGATTGCGCATTTGACAGTTACAAAACAAATTTAGAAACATCTTTCACAATAAATAAAAGAAGCAACAAGTGCCCTGGTTGTTGGGCAATTCTTAAAGCAGTCTTCTTCAGGACACTGTCGAGCATGTCCCTTTTATAAACCGATATTTTTGGTGGTATCACGCTAACTGCCGTTTATTTGACAGGTTATCGAGTGGGACAGGAAGAACCCCGAGCCACAGGTTACTCCGCAAGGGACGTCTGAATGTGAACCTCAACCGCGATTGAAGTCATTGCAGAGGTTTCAGAATCAACTGAATCTAAACGAGATGGATTTCAGAGCAGATAACTATCTGAGTTCATCATACTGGGACGCACTCAGCTTTTTACAGGCAGTTAAAGAAGTAGAATCCCCGAGTTTACCATCAGACCCAGTTGCATCATGAAAAAAGACTAAAGCTGGGATATGTTTATATAAACAAAACGGTAGGCTCGGGAACCCGATCTGGAACAAAGCAATACACTTAGAATTTGCCACCGGTTTCAATTTGGGCGGCGCGGCTCTTCCCCAGGATCTATACTTCATCGAGTGAAATGACTGTCGCCTTGAGTAATCCCTGTAACCTCAAAGACAGGTTGGCAGGCAGACCCTAATCTAAACAGTCGACAATGATTTTTACAGAAAACATGCTCGCCCTGTTCTCAACTTGTGCAAAATAATTTTATCTCAGAGTTTTAGTTTAATCAAAACGGCAAATAGCGCTGAATGAACTGGCGTTCTGTGACGAAAACTTCGTTCACTGACCATGGCAACATTGTAGAACTCTCTGCATAAAATACGTTTATAGCGAAGATTGGTTTTATTTGTAAATAGAAACGTCAGCTCTGCCACACTTCTACGAAGTAAACGCGCGCAAAGTTAAGTTTCTTGCAGGTATCGGCGTGAACCTCCCCGTCTCAAGACCAAACCACGCCACATTGTGATGTAAATTAGTTTATTACCACCATTTAATAGTAGTTCTTCAGTACAATTATAATTATATAAACACTAACACCAATAATGTAATACATGGATACAGGGAATATCTTTCAACAGAAAAAATGATTACAACAACTTTAAATGTTTATTGTCAAATAGCACAAGTTAGAAACCAACCTAAAACATATTTGCAAAGCAAGATCAAAGAGCTAGTGTACGCGCACTAAGAATCTTATCTTTCCTGCTGCTTGCTTCAGAAAAGAGCAGAAAAGTACCACTAAATTTTTGGTCCAATGTATGACCTCAATTCCTGGCTTTTTGGATTCATTTCATGTCTAGGTAACGTCCTCAAAAAGTGGGTTTTTCCACAACTTTTGCAACTAAAAATACGTTTTCCAGTACTAATGGGGAAACACATTGATTCGGACGCTTTCTTACCCGTGTATTTCTATAAAATATGGCTTTTTCAACAGTTAAATGTTCTCCTCGATGGCTCCATCAAACATGCTGGCCTTCTTTACCAAAATGAATCGCTGCGCTTGTCAGTGCGAACCTGGGCGAAGCAAGCACAGCCTCAGCCTCAGTACTCACAACAGAGTGCCATTCAATGTGGCAGCGTTACACAGAACGTGGACTACCAACATTTGGCGCATGCGCGCATTGTGCCTGCTTGCTTTACAATGAAATTATGTAAAAATGCTTAGGTCTAAGGGAGTGAATTCAGTTTTTCAATTTCTAATATGTGACCTGCAACAATATTCGATATTATATTCATGCAACAATATATACTTTATTTTAATACGGTGGAATAAAAACCTTGCCCCCTGATACGATCAAACAGATGAAAAATGTTCATAGCTTACCCTATTTGAGTTTACATGTGTGTTGTAGAAAACGCAATAAATACCAATCACGTTTCAAATCCAAATCGTCAAATATTTTGTTTAAAATGCAAATTCCAGTTGGTAACTGCCAATCTTAACTTGCTGCAGTTTTTCGATACTGAGGAGTTTACAACTACAAGTTTGTTTGACGCAGACTTTACTACTTTCTGGTAACATTGTTTTACAAGTACGATCTCTACACTGAAAACATTACAATTACAAGTTGTTTAGTGTAGACTTTATTACTTTCTGGAAACAATGTTTATAAGTACGATTTCTACACCGTGAAAACTTTACCATTACAAGTTTGTTTATTGCTGACTTTACTACCTTCTGGAAACAACTGACGTTTTACAAGCAGGAAAACCCTTCCGCTGCACCTTTATCTCGAGATGCCGCATACCACATCAGAATTGTTTACCAGCCCATTCGTATTTTGATGGTCTCTTAAATGTTCCAACAGCCAGATTCAAGTTATAATTCAATATCACAGCATTACAACATAAACTAAGGCATATCGTAATTGATACGTGATAAGAGTTTTTTACAGAAGTCATGCTGTTTGGCTAACCCTGTGAGGGAAGTACCTGATTCAGCCACTTCCTTACTTCATCCATTTCCTGTTGATATAACAAATAGCAGAGAAATGAATAGAAGAACAATTCTAATAACAAGTACACCTGAGCTTCATCTTGGTGAAATGCAGATTCCTTGGCTCTGGTCAAAGCTAACTTACATAGAGCAACAGTATAGAATGACAACTGTGCTTGGCCAGAGATTCACACTTCTTCCCTCATATAAAACCAATAGATAAATTATACAGACAATTTATAACATGGATACAATATAATACAATACAATACAATACAATACAATACAATACAATACAATACAATACAATATCATACCATTAAAAGCTTAAAAGTATTGAAACTGACCTATGTTAAAAACTATACGGCTATACCATACCATACCATACCACATCACAACACAACATAACACGTGACATCATATATCATATCATAGCATAGCACAGCATAGCATAGCGTATTGTAGCATAGCATAGCATAGCACAGCATGGCATAACTTGGCATAGCACAGCACAACACAACACAGCATAGCACAACCTGGCATAGCATAGCATAGCATAGCATAGCATAGCATAGCATAGCATAGCATAGCATAGCATAGCATAGAACAACATAGCAAAGCATAGGATAGCATAGCACAGCACAACATAGCATAGTCATAGCACAGCATAACATAACATAGAATAGCATATATCATGTCATATATGTATCAGAAAATATTTTCATTGCTCTTTGTGTTATTTTGGGCCTTGTGGTATCTATGTTGTGTCTAAAGTGCTTAACTGCAGAAGCAGTTACATGTATGGTGAACGGGAGCACAAGAAATAGAATAATATTTCATAAGAACACTGCAAAATCATTCAGTATACAGAGTGAGTGTTCAGAAATCTCTGTCATCTTCACCAGCTATCATCACTTTTTCTTGCTTCTCAGTAATCCATCTCACCGCCTCCACCCCAAAGCAAACTAGACACTAACCTCTGGACATGAGCTGTGGCCCAACCCGTGGTATTTCTTGAATATATGGTTCTTGCATTGTTTGTTCAACATTAACGATGTCATCTCTCCAAAACTGAAGTGTACAACTGGGTCGGCATCACCTTAAATTTCGAAACAAACAGATCTGCATCATTCTCAAATTTCAGCATACCAGCTCAGGAAAATAAAGGTGTTACTGTTTTCCATTTCTTGTGTATACTGACAGCTTACTAACAACCGATACTTGGTGATTATAGAACAATGGTTCAACATAATTGCACTCATATTTAATTGTAATTGGGGTTTCCATGACAATGCCACAGGGCCTGAAAAGAATGCACCTTGTTTTAACATTCAAGTGTACTTTACACAAGAATGAGTCGGATGATCCCCATTTTTATTTCTTTGTTATGATTGGATAAGATAGGAAATGTTTTGAGAAATTTTAAAAAATTCTGTTAACAACTATTGGTGTCAACTATGATTTCAGAAATTAAGTACATTTTCGGAAGTACTTTTGCCATTCATTTTTGTGGGCTGGGGTTCTTAATATCGTCAAGTTTATGGTATATACATGTATATTTAATTAATTTAGCTACAAAACATAATCACTGTATATTTGTCATACCATGGCATTGTAGAATTGGTGTATCTTTATTTCCTATATTACTAGCCTGCAAAACATAAAAGTAATGTAAGGATTACAGAAGATAGAAATACCGTAGGTTGTTTAGAATACATACATACGTATATGTAATAGTAATAATTATATTACGGAGTGCTTTAGCCTTAGAACTATAGTCTTAAAAATGACTAGTTAATTTCCAATGAGTGTCCATTAGGGAACATGTTTGTTGAGTTTAAAAAAAATAATGCTGTGCTCTAACAACTAAAATTAATTAAAATCAAATTTATATGTTATTAGAGCTTAAAATATTTTGTGTAGCAGATGAAGTGTGATGACTAAGATTACACTCTTATTATTATAATTATTATTATTATTATTATTGTTATTATTATTATTATTATTATTATAGTAGTAGTAGTAGTAGTAATTATTTTAGATTGTCTATGTTTTGGCTGAGGCTGAATGTCCTAACTATTCATAAGGATTTCAGCCTCAAATGTTCTTTTAAAAATTGTTATTAAGGTCATTCCTCTGTTTTGTAGTGTGCATCACTAAATAAAATGTACATGATACAAAAATTTAAACTTTTATCAGTCATGATCATAATTTGCTACTGCACAGTGCTTGTTCTAGCCCATATCCAGTACTGCAGATGGAAAATGAATTTATCTCTGTGATTTATGGGGACTTTTATAAAGCTGACCCCAGTTTGGAATAAAGGTGATAATTCACATGTGTTTAGATATCCAACCACATGTCTTAGATAACAATGTTCCCTCTGTACCACTCTCTAGTCATTTAATAGCCACAGCCACATTGTAACCTATGGCAGCACCAGACAACTGAAGATAAAAACATATCTATGAGCTGCCATGTAATAACCACTGTGTACATGTATGTAATACGCAGTTACTATACAACATAGCAATTATTCTTTCAATTAATTTATTATAAAGCATAAAAACTTAACCTCAGTCTGAGGTAAGTCTTCAGCCTCATTCATGTAAAAAAGGTTGTAAGTTATAAAAAAGAAAAGTCTTTAACCAGTCACAGCAGCATGGTGATTTTGTCCCCCGATATCATTTTGGAATTTTTGAGAAAATAAATTGATAAAGGGGGAGGAGGAAACGAGATCTGATAAAATATGGACCAGAATGAAATATGATTGGCTGATCCATTAAACTTGTAGTACTTGTCCTCATGCATTATGGTTGGAAGACGTTTGCACTAAGACAACAAAACAAAACCTTACCTTGTCTACAACTTCGTTATGAAGAGGAAGCCATGAACTAAGAGCTAAAACTCCTGCTAAATACGTTTGCACTAAGACAACAAAACAAAACCTTACCTTGTCTACAACTTCGTTATGAAGAGGAAGCCATGAACTAAGA
>JANVCJ010009679.1:0-14384 GCA_026413505.1 Epizoanthus ramosus | reverse complement strand
CCCCACCCGTGTTGATCGGGGTAACCTTTTACATACTTTCACAAGGGGTACCTATGGGATTGGACTGAATTGTGAAATTTTCCTAGCCCTCTGGAAATTCAGTGGAGGACTATGGCTCATCCATGGAATTCTGAATGAAAAGACCCCATCCTCTGGATTTCCAGGGATTTCCAAATGTGGGGACTTCGCAATAAGCCAGTGCAATTTGACTTTTGAAGATATTTCCCAACGTAGTGGGGCATGTTTCTCCTGCAATACAATGTCCCCACATTTTCTCCAGTATCTGGAGCAATATTGCAGATATAAAAGTCACTTTTAAAGTAAATTTACTTGTGCATCATCAGATCGACACAAAAGAATAATAATTACTGTAACACAATCACTTGTTTGTAAACAAAAGTCAAGTGCGGTCAAGTGGTACGAGTAAACAATTGAATTAAGCGTGCGAGACATCGATTGACATGATATGCACAGCTTGATTACTCATTCATTGCAATATCAATGTTATGGTCTATAAAGTGATGATCGATGTAACTGAGAAACAGCAGATTCTTCGGATTGCAATACGCTATCATGTCAACACTCACCTTCTAAGTTTTCCTCCGATGAAAATATATTCGAACCCATTCCCCTGCTCCAGAAATACGAAACAATTTCACACGTCACGTCAACGGAAGGCTCACCTTGCAGAACACCTTGCAGGATACCTTGCAGTGGTTTTGTGACATAATTTTTATGATTATAAACGTTCAACCGACGTTATTATCTCCCGATAAGATAAATTTACTATTTTAGAACAGCATATCGGAAAAAAACAAACTATCCCAACATTTTCCCCAGGGGTGGGGAGCCTATACAAAATTTCCCTCATTTTGCCCTACCGACATGGGCACATTTTCGCTATATTTCCCCACATTCGCCCGAACCCCTCCCCCCGGCCCCCCTCGGGGAAGCTGATGACACATGCACTATGGAGAGTTTTTTGTGAACATTTATTCAGTTGGATGCGTGAGATTTCCTCGGTATAATTATATCAATGCTTGAGAGCGTGAGATCTGAGTACAGTCACTGAGCATGAGCGAGAGACGGAGGCGCGTGGGGACGAGGTTACGAGAGATGACCTCCAAATGCTATCGGGCCTCGGCTTTTCCGCCTGCCGCGACGATCTGCGCTGTCCCTGGGTCTCCGATCCGAGGATGTCCAAATGCGTGATGCCTACCGTATCAGCGAGCAGGCTCGTGATTAATTAATTGCATAACAGAAATTTATGTTTTACGTATTGTTCGTCGATCGGGAGTATATTTTTTTAAAAACAAAAACAAAAAAAGATCAACTTTTAAACCGCAAAAATTAGATCCCGCTAATTTTGAAATGAACACCATTTTTAGTTTTCTTAGAAGAAGCAATATGATTGGCTAAAGCATCACGGTATAGAACTGTCGACCAATCAGAATTGTTGTTGTATTGAACCAACTTGTCTAACTGTTCACAGAGAAATCCTTCTAGTGAGTGCTTCAATCACATGTATGCGGCGGAATCTGTTCGTTGTGGTGTATATTTTTTATTTCTTGAGTTCCACCAGGTATGAAAGGTGCAAACAAAACCGAAAACAATTCCTCTGATGCAGAGGAAGAAGATACTGCGGTGTTCGTTTATGATCGAAGAAGCGGAAACGAACCTCATGAGAAAATTCGCCTTGGAGGCACATTTGATTTTGCCGCGTTTCGTGCCAAAGTACAACAGGTTGGTTTCCACGAGTTCTGAGTTGTCCAAGCAGTTAGCAAGTGATCGACAAGTTGAATCAACTATGTTTCTCTTCCATTAGGCCTTAAAACTCGAGAATGAAAGTTTCGTTATTGTCAACACAGACCGAAAGGAGATCAAAGACAACTCCACTTATGGTGGGTAACACAGCTTCATCTCGAATACTCGATGTCAGTTTGAACCCTTTTAAACTACTTTAACAAGTCTGTCGTATTAATCAAGTTTTTTCTCATCCGATTGCTTATCACAGAGGATCTTATCGAGGGTGGTGATACGCTTTACGTTCTGAGCTCAGTAGGGCAGGAACTGAGCGCTCCAACACAGCAGAAAGTTGAATATATTCCTCACTATGACACACTAGTAAAAAGTGGCATGTATGAGTACTATGCCAGTGAAGGACAAAATCCACTTCGTAAGTATTTATTTGCGAGTTATCTGTCTTGTTTAGAACTTACAACTATTCCTTGAGCTGTTCCTGTTCGCTTCCTGTGACATTGTCTATTTTCTTTTTAACATACAGCATTCGCATTTGCCGAACTCGTTGACAATGCCCTTGCTGCTACTGCGAACAACGTTGGTCCGAGAAGCATAGAAATTCGCCTGGTAAGTTTCTTTATATCTGAACTATATTTAAACTTCCACGGAATACTCGTGGATCTGTTTTTATGTTGTATGGCTGTATCAAAATCACCTGAAAAGAGAATGCAGGGTGAGATCGAGACACGGAAAATCGATATCCCGGTGTGCACGTGTATGTGTGTACATAATATTTAATGTCATCACAGGTGTCGTGTGAGGCGTTTTTGCACAAATTACCAAGTTTGGTCTTTTCTGGCAAAAAGTGAATCGATTATATAGATGCACTATATAAATTTGGATATTATTATTATTATTATTATTATTATTACCGTATTATTGTTACTATTATTAAACAGATACTGAAACAGATTGAATTAATGCTGTTGCAAAGTATTTTTTTTCCTTGAGAGACAGGCACACAAATTAAACCGGCTAGTCGCCTAGTGTGTGGTAGTAATAAAATAAATGGTCGGAACCCAAGTGAGTTAATGTTTGCAGTAGAGTGATTGTCTGTGTTTATGTAGTTTGTGTATGGTAGTTCTGAACAAGCCATGGCGACATTCACATTCATGGCCACAGCTAGCTATGTTCCGTACACTTAATAATTGTTAGGGACTGCCACACACTGCATGGACAATGTCTGATAAGTTTTTAATTTCTTACATCCAGCATGTTAGTTAGTTCCTGCACCATGTGTGTGAGCGTGGTTGGCACAGTCAGTAACATCTCCGACTCCCAACCAGAAAGTCCCAGGTTCAATCCCCGGCCTTCCCAAGTGTTGTATTTGTGTGACCTTCTTTCGCCACACCATCTGTGGACAGGGATGTTATGCCATTGGTCTAGTCTTTCGACATTCTATCGGGGGACTTAAATTTTTGATAGGAGTAGGCTAATGGACACAGTGTGAGCATGGTTGGCGCACTCAGTAAGTTCTCTGCCTCCCAACCAGAATGTCCCGGGTTCAATGCTCGGCCTTGCCGGGGGTTGAATTTGTGCGACCTTCTTTCGCTACACCGTCCGTGGACAGGGACGTTAAGCAGTTAGTCTGGTCTCTCCATGTTCTATTGGGGGACTTAACTCTTTCACCGCCAAGTTTCTGAAAAGAAAATACGCCCCAGCGCCAGGTTTTTTTCGATATGAGAGTTTTTTTTATGGTGTTGGTAGGAAACCTCTAATAACTCCACTGGAATTGTTGCTAACAACTTCAAACTTACACACAATGTTAACTGGTAAATTATAATTTTGTTTACATTGTTTCTATGGCAACGGTGGTCACGTGACTAAGAAAGAGCCAATAAGAATGCAGGAAAATGCAAAATTTTATTTTAATATACTTTTAATTCTCAGAGTCCTATGATTGATAAATTTGCTATTTACAATAATATAAAAAACAAAAAAATAAGAATTTCAAAACGAATTAAGAAATATACCAAACAGAATTTGTGAGTCCTTTCAGCCATTTGCTCTTTTGGCTATTAGGGTAATTATAGAAAAAGATTGAAATACTCGGTTCTCCTTTACCCAAATGCTTGAATATACTTATTCTAACTGATGTGTATCTACTCAGTAAAGTCAACAATGTTATTTTAAGGGAACAAGGGCTATTCCAGCGAGTGTTCAAGCCTTATAGTTGAGCAATGTGTGGTAGCGCTCAAAACATGGCAGCAAGCAAAGTGGAACATTGCAATGCGTGCAACAATAGCTTGTTTGTGTTCGTTTGTTGTTTTTTCTATCTGAACAGACAGCACAGTCTGGTTTGTATTTCTTGTCATCATACTTTCCAGCAAAGTGGCGCTCGTTCATCCTAGGGGGGGTGGGTATGGTACTTGGACGACCTTGCCGGACGGTGGGGGCTTGTCAGGTTTCCAACAAACCATCAATAACATTTTCTCTAAAGGTGGAAGGAGTAAGTCTTTTATTTGTTACTGACTTTCTGTAGATAATATAACCATTGACAAGTGCCACTTCCCTTGCCCTGTGATACAAAGTGTGGTACCACTTCAGTGATTTGTGGGGATAGGAGTAGGTACCAAGCAATTGATCAAGGCGATCAACACCAGCCATATTATGGTTGTACCGCTCACCGATTACAGGCTTTGCAACAAGCCTGTATCCCCCCTCTGATGACTTGCATCGTATCCACTTGTCAGTTGTCAGGTTCGTGTCAACAGTGCTAAGAAAGGTGACACGTTTGGTGTCTTGCCAAGTACAAGCAACAAGATTACCACTTCTCATAAACACAGGTTCATCACCTTTATGGAGTGGGAGCCGCTTGGGCTGTAACTCCTTTGGCATCCCAATTCGATTAGCCGAAACTGTCCCACAAGCCCCAATATTTTGCTCTTCCAGTCTAGTGAAAACAGTTGGAGATGAATAAAAATTATCCATATAAACAATGTGTCCTTTGTCTTCATATCCTTCAAGAAGATTTCCGACAACTTGCTCAGTTAGTTTTACCCCAGGTTCTCTGATAAAGGACTTTTTCCCAGTGTAAACAGTGGACTTCAGCATGTAGCCACTTTCTGCCTCACTGAGAATAAACTCTTTGATGCCCCATTTGGTTGGTTTTGCTGGCAGGTACTGGCGAAAGAAGATGCGGCCTTTGAATTTCACCATACTTTCGTCAATAGAGAGGGATTTCTTGGGTTGATACACCTTCTCATATAGTGGATCAATAATATCTAGAAGGGGCTGGATTTTAAATAAAGGATTATAACCTTCTTTGCCTTTCTCCACTTGCTTTGTTATGTCATTGAAATGAAGAAACGTCTGAATCAATTCATATCTGTTTCTTGGCATCACTTTCCTGAAATCAGTAAATGTGAGCCAGTGTTTGCTCCAGTAATCCTCCAAAGCAGGTTTTTGACAAAGGCCCATAGCGATTTGTAAGGCAACAAAGGCCTTTATTTCACTACCAGTTGTGTCACGCCAAGCCCAGAATCGTGAGTTTGGGGGAAAGTCCACAGTTGTATCCAAATACTGCATGGCGTATCTGTTAGTTTCTTCAGAAATCAAATCAAATGCTTCATCTGGGAAGAACAACTTGAAATAATCGACCGGCTGAAACTCGGTCGTGTCAACAAGAACTCCGGGGCGTCTGTTGAACTCTGGAAGCCAGTCTGGGTCAAACGGGTCGAGATCATCGTAGTGTTCCCATTCAAACTCGAGTCTAGCGCGATTTCGACCTGAAACAGCTCTTGCAGCAGGTCTTACATCATTTGCTACACTTGTCTCGGCGTTATTATGGCCTTCTTCTTCAGAAGAATTGACCTCCATGTGTTCCCTTCGGCTGTTTTCTTCAGTCACGATATCTTCCCCGCCAAGACTTGCTTCGTCCTCATCAGAATAGTTAAAATCCTCATCTAAATCCGACCCTTCATCTTGAAAAATTGCATCCAAAACATCTTCAGCAGTGTCATATCGATCTCGTGACGCCATTTTTAAATCGCCGATAAACAAACACCGAAATTCTACAAAAATCCTCTGAAAATCTAACTCCCAAACTATAAAAATAGATCGATCACGCAATGTTTTTACTCCTCGTGCTTTCACGATCTCACAATTTTTATCAGCCTTTTTGATTGGGCAATTAAACAACAGTTATGATTGGTTAAAAAGACAATCATTTGTTTGTCGACTGGAGTCGACATTGGCGGTGAAAGAGTTAAAAGAACCCACAGACTTGTCGATAAGAGTAGGGTAATGATCCCAGTGTTGTGGCCTGTATCTCCATTGTAACTGGCAGCCATCGGCGCCGTATACATGATTGTATATAATTGTAAATTAAGCGCATCGAGACATTGGTACATCTTAATGGTTGAAAAACCTGGCCATTTTGTGGCAGTGTGGCTGATGAGACTTGTCACCATGAAAGAAAAGTAGGGGTTGGGTCCTGGAAGAATGCTCTAACTACCCAGGCTGGAAAACTCCTGGAAAACTGTTGGAATTTTGTGATGACTAATAAGTATGAACCATGCTTTTATTTTATGTATGAAAACCCCTCTGGGTACGGTCATGTAAGTGCTAAACTTTGTAGTATACTGCAACATACAAGCCTTACCAGTGTTTACCCTATCACTGTATCTATTTGTCTACATTGTAGATGTTTGATGATTCAACTGGCAAGCACTGCATGTGTGTGTTGGACAACGGTGCAGGAATGAGCCCCAGAGAACTTAACAACTGGGCCATTTACAGGTTATCCAAGTTTAACAGAGCTCCATCAAGACAAAGGTTGGTGTTGCCATGACATTGTTTCTGAGTTTCCCCCATGTTGTACTCTAAATTGTATACATGTACATGTTTTGTTATAAATTATCATAGTTTGTATCTAGCTTTTAGCTATTATTATGCCCTATAGATACCATTATATCAATATTTATGTACATATTTTTCCATCCTCTTATTTTGCCCTGTACATTTATTCAGGAGTTAAGAGTACATGTACTTTGAATTTTTGTCTCAGTTTTCATATCTCTTTCCAGGATTGATGACAAAGAAGCTCCGCGATCACTGAATAGTGATATATCCTACTTCGGAGTTGGTGGAAAACAGGCATGCTTCTTCATAGGAAGTGCGACAAGGGTAAATACACTTTATGTTAGAACTTATAAATGACAATAATAATTGAAAAGTCTACAATCCCAGGACAGAACTGCAATTATATAAACACCTATTTATAATGTCTGCCATTGGCACCAGACATGTCTGTGATATTATTATGGAAAATCTGTGTTTGTGATTGTTGCAGATGATTACCAAGACAAAAGAGTGTGCAGATGTACATGAACTCTGTATCTCAACCGAAGAGTTTGAGAGAAAGGAGAGGAACAAAGAGGCCATTTACAGTGGCAGTATCCGCAACAGAAGGGTGAGAAGCAATCTTTTTGGTATCCTGCAAGTTTGTAACTCTGAGCTTAAATGTGTAGACATTGCAGTCAGGCATATTAAAATGTTGATTAAAAAGGGTGTCTGACTAAAATGATTAAGATGACTAACACAAACGATGTAAAAATTGATTTTCTTGTAAACTATTCTCAGTGATCATGCACTGTTTAGAACTGAGATTAGTTTTAAATTGCACATATACTCTTAGGTGCCAAATACATGTCGCTATATATTTTGTATACGTAGTTTTACTTTAGTTTGCTTGCGCATTATTCCTCTACCACCCCACCTCCCACGAAATCATGAATATAGCTAAATCCCAAATACCAAGCAGGCCGGTATAATTTATAATGTAAGTCATAAATAATTCAAATATTTTGTAGAGATATTTGTGACTAATATTAAAGCTAGTGACAAGCGTTTTCCTAACGCCATAATTGCACAGTGTCAGGTGTGTTGAAAGGGAAAACGTTGCAGTGCAACAAACAGAGACCAGATAATGAGAGTGACGAGACTACCAACTCTAAATTCTAAACATCCCTACTAAATTTACTTGTTCTGCTACCAAACAATAAATTTAATTCAACATTTGCTGAATTTGAATTGATACTGTAAAATGTTTTAAATAGTATGCAGAAAAGCATGAAGATAAAACGTTTTTAACTTTAATTTGTTGGAATGTTACAAGACTATTTATGTTAAAAGCAAGTTGCAATCAATGGCCACATACTATATGCTCAAGCCTATTGATATCCAGAATGGACACTACATAAAATGTACAACTGATACATGCAACCCAAATGAAACAGGGAGTATATTTAGAGAATACAGTTGTAGGGTTGGGTCAGCAAACTGTTTCTTAATTGTTCCGGAATATTGATTACTAAAAAACAAATAATGGATTACCAATTACTTGTTGGGAGCCCATTATGTATAAGTACATGATTGTGCAGCTGTACTTGTATATATAAAGGGGTCAATCGATCTTATAAGTTTACTGTTCTTCATGACACAGGGTTTGCTAATCATGGCTATTTTTGGATCTAACTTCCTGTGAATCAATAACCACACTAGCAAATCGGTGTCCATACATAACAAGTCGGTGTCCATAGCTAACATTACATATGTAATGTTACATATGTTAGCTATGCATTAATACCAGTCGAAAATTGTGGCTCCGTTGGCTTCTATCTGTTTGTTTTTAAGTTTAATGCGAAATTATATTAAAACATAAAATATTTTAAACACTATCAAAAACATCACCCAAATTGGCCAGTACAAACGAAATAGCATTTGGATAATTGGAATAGTTTTTTAAAAAAATTCAAGGTGTTCTATGTCGGCAAGTAATAATAAGCCAATTAATTGATGAATAAATCAAATATAAGTTGATGTGTTATATATGTTGTTTGCCATGAGGGTCGAAGGTTTGAGCTGACATTTCAAATGCTCAAGCCCTTCATCAGAGCAGAAAAACTTTCTACCCTGACAGCGAACAACAATTACATCAACACATCAACTTTCAGTTGATGTATTCACCATTTAACAAGTACATGTGGCATTCAGTCTGTTCGGGATCTGTCCATTAAAATCTGCATTTCAAGACCATGTCATATAATTATGCTAGATGTGTGTATTTTAAACTCTGATTAACTGGCAATGCTACCTCAATGTTATTTTGCATTAGAATAGAACATTAGGTGCTAACTGGTCCATTATCTTGAATTGAAACATGTATAGGACGTTACATGCATAGATCTATAAAAATAGACAGATTTGTCCAAACCGTTTGTCACAGAGAACAGTTGAGTTGGAATAATATGCTCCTTGAGCACAATGTAATGGGCTCTTGATTAAATACAACTAGAACTAGGAAGGCTAGTATATATAACATATATATTCATTCATATAATTTATAATTGTGTAATTATTGTTATTAACGTAACTTTGAAATGAAATCAGGATGATGGCAGCACTTGGTAAGATGGTGACACAAATCCTCCATGAGATATAATTTTTTATATATCACAATGAATTTTTCGTGCCCTGTATCCCTAGCTACTGCCCATCCCTGTACTCTGTATACAGTGGCAAATCTAGGAATTTTGAGGGGGGGGGGTCACCACATTGAGACACAGAGTACCCAACACATGTAAATGTCAGTATAGCATGATTAAAACTATTTACTTGGGCAAGGGGAAGGGGGGAGGGGGCTTGGGCCCCTGAGCCCTCCACCTAAATCCACCAATTTGTGATCTGTTAATTACATTAGTCTACACACTTGTCTCTTTCGTGCCAGTTTCCAGTCCACCAAGACAGTCGTCGACTGATGAGTGGATGCATTCTGTACTTATGCTGGATGGGCAACCAGAATCTTTGTTATCATTAAAACACAAGGTGTATGGTACTGCGGCATCCGTATCTACACTGGACACTGTAGCTTGGGTTTGGTCATCTGACTGGCCCCCCTGAGTCTCTTGCTGCCAGTCAGGTTGAAGTTCCCATATGGGGCAGCTACCAGATGAAACTGGACGGTTCTCTGTGTCCTTGTTATTGTTGCCATCTCCCACTTCTGCACCAGCCGTTAATAATGCATTTACTTTCATGTCTTCACTTAGACTGTCACTGTCAGATGACGCTGTTAAAGTTGACTGCAAATCAGTCAATGCTTGACCCAAGTCAGCACTTCCTTGAGCAACTTCAGTGCTGTTATCTGAAGAACAAGCATCACCAACATTTGCTGTCAGTGGAGACGGCATGCTTATGTCTTCACTACTGCTGCTAACTGAACAGCCAACTAATCCAGTCTTGGGTTTCTCATCTCTTAATTCTGGTGAGACAACTGTGTTTCTGTGTTCATTATCTGAGTATTTGCTGTTGTCCACAGCAGGTGACTCATTAATATCATTCTTGTCACTGTGAGTGTCGCCCAGGTCAGATTCCACAGATGTTGATGAGTTAACAGCTTGTAATGGGCTGTTAAAATCCTTGTCTTCTGAGTGATTCATAAACTGATTTAACATTGACTGCATTTCTGCTGCAAAGTCTAAACTAACATCCATATCTTCCTCGTCAGCAAACATTAGATCTGTGTTGTCATACTCTAGTTCACACGAAGTCACATCATTCCACGAGTCCTGAGATGGATGAGATTGAAATGAAACTGGACTGCTACAAATTGCAGCAACTTCTTCATCAATACTCTGAAAATCATCAGCTGAAAGCTCGGTGCTGTTTCTCTGGCTATCAAATGGACTGTCGTCATTTTCTGATGGTATTTCAGTGTTGTCTCCCTCACTTGATAATGTGTTAGTGCTACTTGCTTCACTCACAAGCGAGCTTCTATTACTGACCACTGAACTTTGATCAACTGGCAGGGTGGCCCGTATTGAACATCCCTCATTGATTACAGGACTCTCTCCTTCTGGCTGTGTTTCTAAGCTGCCTTTGCTGCAGGATGGACTGTGTCCCTCCATTCCATCAGCAGAGAACTTTCTACCACATAAAACTAATGGCTCTAGAATTCCATCCTCTTCAGCTGCTATTATTGTACTACTTCTCTGCAATGGCAACATAGGAATAACCTCGCAGCCTTCCTTGTCTAATGTCCCATCTTCAATTCCAGATAAACTGCAATTACTTATTTCTCTCTGCCGTTGCAGCTTGCGTTTATCCATGTGATGTATAATACTTGGTGTGACACTTGCAATCACCATGCATAACACAATGAAGCTAAACACAGCAATTATAATTATCGTTGTCAAAGCATCATCATCCTCATCGTCTTTCTTCTTGGTAGGAACTGATTTTTGTACAAATGACGTGTCACCTCCAGAAGTATTCATTAATGAGGCATTTACCGATGGTTGTAGAAATAGTTGTTGTAGAGATATTGATGTTATGATGTTTGTTTGATTTTTCTGCAGTACAGTGTTCGGCATAGGTGAAATCAATTGAATGTTGAAGGTGGAGTTCATTGAGGAAGAAGTCAAAGATAGACTAGGTGTAAGAGGCTGAGAACTGAATATAAACGATGTTTGTAATGGCATTACGATTGTACTAGTGGATGAGATGGGATCTGAGCAAGTTGAATTTGGTTCAATGGCACGGAATACCACATGAAATCCTTTTCCAGAAATGGCATCATCAGATTTGAATTTGATTCTTATGCCGTATCCAGTGCTACAAATAAACTGGGGTGGTCTCTTACTGTTGCAAAATCTTCCAATCAGTGGCGCTGCATTGTCCACTCCATCGCGTACTGAGAAATGATCCCCAGGGCATCGCTGCCGATTACGGTCTCCAATAACATCAAATCTCAGGATTTTCATCAAAACTGATTTTCCTTTTTGTGCTGTAATTGTCCAGCCACACTTCATATTGTGGAAATAGTCTCCCGGAAAATTTATTGATTTCAGTTCCACATCATCAGTGGTCAGACGACCTCCACAACTAGGATGATAATTAGCAAGAAACCCAACAAATGGGTCTGAAGAATTTGATTTAAAACGGACCCATAGCTTCCCCCCATTGTCTGACAAGTGAGGTGGGGTCTCGGCAATATCACAGTATCTGGCCAGCACTGGTGCAGAGCCATACATTGACTGACCACTTCTAACTTCCACGACACCATTCGCACATGGTACATCAAAACTCACAAAATCTAGAAACATTTTCTTTGTGTCAAGTGGAAGAGAGATCTGCCAGAGACAGTCTCTCTCAATGGCCTTTGAACTTGTAATTGAGATATTTCCAGGACTATGGGTTAGATATCCACCACAATTAAAACTGCAACCATACAGTTCTAGTTTCATACAAATAAATCCAAAGAAGCTGGCGGGGTATATCTTGATAAACCGTGCCATAATTTCGGGTTCCAATACATTTAACACTGTTCCATTCTTATTCTCATTCCCGCGAAATATTTTCCCTTCTTTATAAAGTTCCCAATTCACACTATCACCGCTATATGCAATTCGATACTTGCTAACCCGACCTCTCCGAAGCGATAAGAGAGAAGGGTCGGGGAAAAATCCTTGAGTAGCAATCGCAGAAATCGTGGTCAAAACCTTCAGGTCAATCTGAAAATAAATTTCTCGTGTTTTTGATCCCATACACCAAGCTGACTTGCCATTTAGTCTTCCATTTTGTGGTGGAAATTCTCCATGCGAGCTAGAAGCCGATAACTGTTCCTTATCGATTCTTTTACTTTCCATGCCAAGCGGACTGTTGCAATTTAGACACGGGGATTTTTTGAGCGCTATTCCATCACAGATCGCTCCACCATTTTTCGGCGACGGGTTTGTGCAAGTTCTTTCCTTAAATCGAAAAGTCTGTAAGCCTTTGTCCTGACAAGAGCTCCAAGATGACCATTTACTCCAGCCGCCATTAATTTTCTTGCTTCCCCAGTTCCACGGCAGCCACGAGGAAATAGCATGTGTTTCAGAGAGCAAAGCAAACAAAATCAAAAGTTTGATTTGCTTGGTAAATGGCTGCATTCTGCACTATATTGTTCGTGAAGCACTTCCGAAATCGCAAAGGATTATTTTAGAAACAACTGAAAGTGAAACGGCCAGACCAGGTCAGTTACAAATCCTGTTGACCTTCAATAACCAACGAAGCATTTTATCGACACTGTACTGTCTTGTGGTGAGTTATTTCCAATTATGAACAAGGAAATACAGACGGCATGCCTCGCAGACTTTTGTATCACTACAAATGTTCCGTTTACCAATATTTGTTTTTTCGAACTAGCTTTTTTCTCTCTCTTCTTTGGTCGTTCGCTCCAATGCAATGAGGTTCATTGGGGCGGAGAATATCTCGTATTACCCAATCGTACGATTCCTTGCTGACATATTGAGCTATTATTGACAAAAAATATTTGCCAACAAAGCCTATCACGCGCTCGCTTCGCCGGCTGTGAAAAACGTGAATAATTTATCGTAAATAACAAAAACACGCAACTGAGAAACTTGCCATAATTAACGTTATGAAGGTAAGTAACAATGCTTGAGAAAAAATAACGCTGACATATAATGATTTGGGGCAATTTATGGAAGTACAAAGGTCGCAAGGAATAAAAAACAAGACGGGTTGCACAACATGAAAGTGTGCTCAGGCTGTGCCGACTCGTGCCGGGAGCTATGTCCATCAGATTCCCCAAGTCGCTGCACGTCGAGAATTTTTGTCCCCTTCAGTTCCCAACACAAACATTACTTTGTTTTGATGAGAAAAACTATATGAGCTATGGCCACCCAAGTCAGCACAACAGTCACTTATCGGAATATATGTTTTGTCTGCTGGCATTTTTACTTCCGGCAAAATTGTTTTGTTGCTTCCGGTTTGCAAGTTCGTCCCATACCCATAGAGCTTTGCGCGATCAGCAAAATGGCGGAGGGAGAGTATTTTAAGAGGTGATACTACTTAGAAGAATTTCTCGCCGTTCTCTTCCGAAATCACTTTGGCAATGCCTCCAAATTCAACGCATTCAGTCGCTATAAATGCTCGTAAAAGGCTTTCAGGCTTTGGAAAAGCCTTGGCAGCATGCAAGAATGAGGTAAGTAGAGCTCTACTGAGCAGGCTAGCTAGGTGTAGGATCGATGAGACCAGATCTCCACTGCCACTGGTGTTGTCCACAGAGACAGCACGACAAATTCCTAGAAAGTTCTGAGTCTTTTGCCCCGGGCTCTGTTTACCCAGCGAGCAGAGGTCTTTGTGATGTTTAATGAGATTCCTCCGCTTGCTTGGTAACTTTTATGTTTAATAATTCGTCATGATTTTGAATTAAAATAATGCTGCATGGAGTTCAAAATTTATAATTGTTTAGAATGGGGTTTAGGTATTCAGTATATTAACGATAGTTTTTTGCCGTTTTCATGTAGTGCGCCACAGGGGTTCACAGACCGTTGCAGGCATATGATTTTAAAATTTCATTTCACGTTCATTTTCACCGCACTTTAATCAATTATTAAATGATGCCTGAGGGACATATATATCTCATATAATTTTTTATGAGCATGGGGGGCTGGTGATTTTGTGGTCTGGCTTCATCAAAAAATTTTGCCCCCCCCCCCGGTTTTGGGCGGGGGGCGGGGGGGGGTGGTAGTCGGGGCGGGGCCCGGGGGCCGGCCTTGGGGGCGGGGAGAGGTGGGGGG
>JANVCJ010009568.1:0-14391 GCA_026413505.1 Epizoanthus ramosus | reverse complement strand
TAAATTAATATGACATTATTGTAAATTACCTCTGAAAAACCCTGAAGGGAGAGTTAATAAAGCATTTACATTTACAAATATCATGCATAAAGCATCTTTGAATATTCTACTTTTGTCTGGCTCAGTAACCCAAGCTCATGAAATAAATAAATGAATGGATGCAGTGTCAGGGAGTGAGTGCTCTTTGGTCAAACAATAGACACACCCAGTGACCTTTAGTTATTCCTTCGCTAAAACTTTCTGACCAGCCATCACAAATCTCACTTTACTTGTTTTTCTATTAAACTGACCTACCTTTTATCATCTTTAATGACAGCTGAAATCTGTTGAAATAAACACATTAATTAAGAAAGTTGTCAACTAAGACCTATTCTTTAAATATTTGGAAGGGAGTTACTGACCCTACTAGGAGGCCCTGTCGATGGAACTGTTGTTAGTACATGACTGTACATTTCAGGACTCACATTTGTGTTTATTGTGCCCAGAGATTCATTATGCATTTGCTGGAACGGAATGGCACAAAAGGCACATGTCAGATTTTCTCTATCCTGTCCTTATTGTGCATCCTAATATGGCATATTTTCCTGCACTCTTGGCGCCAACATTACATGTTTTGGGTATTCCTGTCACTGTGATAACTTATGACTGAGAACCAGCTTGTCAACAGTACTATATACATGTACTGGTATTGATAGGATTGGTTGCCATGGTATTGGAATACATCCTAGAGATTGGTTGCCATGACACTGGGTTACCACTGTTGCCACACTCCTGAGGTATGATTAAGAGCGATCTAAACAACAGCTCTATAACAAACAGTCAAATGTCATACCTAGAGAAGAGATTGGTTGCTATGGAATTTGGCTACCATTGTTACCATGGTGATGAGTTAAAACTAGGTACTGACAAGATTGTCAACAACACTAGTTAACAAACAGTCATACCTGAATTGACAAGGACTAGGATTGGTCTCCATGGAACTGGATTACCAATGGTTGCCATGGTGATGGTTTATGATTGAAAACTAGCTGCTCAATTTTCACCACTAAACTAAGTCATACCTAATTGATAACTACTATAGAGATCAGTTTCCATGGCTACATGCTATCATTGGTTGCCATGACAATTGGTTATGATTGAGGAGACTGTAACAGACAAACAATCACACCTGATTAACACACACCACAGAGATTCCATGCTGGCTTGTCAAGCTGTGTAGTTGGGCACCAAACGACCTCAGTGCTTTTGCTCTCTGGCTGGTTTCTTTGACAGAAAACTCCACTCTAAACAATGCCGCAATAGAATCTATAATCACCAGCTTAATACCACTTCTATTTATTAACAATGGCACTCGCCGCATGATAATACTCTCCATATCTTCCTAGATATCAATAAATAAAACACGGTTAGGGATCTATAGACAGCAAAGCACTTCATTTCTTTGCTAAATTAATCACAGAACTGTAGTGGGCATACCTGTCAGCAAAAGTAAGAAGCTCGATGAAAATACAAAAATCTAATACAATTTTCCTTTTGATGTACATTGTACACCTGTGGGTCACCATACAGAATCCAATCATAGAATATTATTCTGACAATTAGATATTTTAAAATTACAAGTAGCTATAAAAATGTGCAGTGTGGCAAAATGTACCAGGAGGTGCGTGGAGGACAGGTAACAGGTAACAGCTATAAAAATGTGCAGTACTTTGCTTTTGTTTCACTCCCTTCTTACAAAAGCTATTATTAATTAACCACAGCTACCAAACTGTACGTTTTGAAATTTCAATTTGCATATTTTGATGCTAATAAATTATAAACTCACTCAACAATTACTGTTTCAGTCTAGTTATAAGTTAGATCAGAATGATTACAAATAATGTATAATTATCAACTTCTGGGGAGATGATAATATAAGTATTTATTATATGACAACTCTGATTTCTAGGGCCAATAACCAAATCACGCACTCTGATTGGCTGAAATTTAGGTCCGTAACTTACCGTACAGACTTTTCGTCTGTAGCAGACTTCAAAACAATGTCGAAAGAAACAAAAATAAATACAAATGAGCCATATAATAAAAATCTTAATAACCTCGTTTGCTTGGTCTGTCCTGGAGAATATTTTGCCCTCGGTCTTTTATACAGACCGAGCGGAGCGATGAAAGACCTCGGGCAAAATATTCTCCCGGACAGACCTTGCACTCGGTTATTAAGATGTTTGTATGTATGTTACTATGTAACTGATGTATACAAACTAATTTATAACCTTCCATTTTGAAACCAATAAAAAATCTAGAAATTGCATAACCAATGGTTTAGGTACATTCACTAACTCAGGGTTCATAATACACTTTCCATGGCTTTTTCCATGACTTTTAAGAACTTTCCATGACCTAATTTTTGACCATTTTTTCTCGACACTATCAAAACCTATTTTCAGCTTGAGCTTTCTCTGGCATATTAACCCAGTTCAAGAAAAAAAGGGGAATACTTTGAAATTTACCCATAATTATTGGTTCTAAAATGAACTTACAATTTGGTATTTATTATTAGTCATAAATATAATGTACAAAATGTGGATTAAACCTTCAGCTCCATTTTTCCATGACTTTCCATGACTGAAATCAAAATTCAATGATTTTCCAGGACTGGAAAATGGAATTGTAAAATTCATGACTTTCCAGGTTTTCCATGACCTGTACGAACCCTGTAACTACATGTATCACACATTAGTCTAAGTTCCCTACCAGGTCAGCAGCATGTTCGATGAATATATTATCTCCAAGGTTTAGTTGCCTAGCAACATCTGGCCTTTGTCTCTCCAGAAAGTGCGGAATAAGTTGATGAAGGCGTTTGCTTGGGAAGACATCTTCAGTAGAGATGTACACAGCACCTTAACATTTGGAAATGACACCGACCATATTACTGACAACCACAACTTGGATACAAATATATATTATTTAAATTTAAATAACTTTAAGTCTTGATCAAATTATCTAATGAAAGTTGTATGTCAGAGTTGAATATTATGAGTATGGTGTTAATTGCCCTATTTTACTATTATGTCGTAGGTTTTTCAATGTTTTTCAACAGTAACACAGATTTTGAAAGTCCAAAATCAGAGGAGTCTTTACAAATTTCATTCTTTAAAAAATTAATTGAAACAAACCTGTAGAAACAATATTTTATCTTTCTTCAAAGCAATAAATTGCAGCTTGTGTTTGTTTTTCTTGAATTTGTAAAATGTAAACAAACTGTGACACAATACATTAATAGTGAAATTGGGTAATTCATTCCAATTATTGTAGTGTTATTCATCAATGCACATTCATGTCGTAGATCCGACTCATGCATGGTCATTACCTCCTGCTAAACCTCCAAACTCTCTCGGCATCTGCACTGACAAGCACAACTGAATACAGAGCTGAGTTTTCCCAGCAGAACTCTCCCCAGTGACCTCAGTGATGCCCTGAGACAAAATGCCTCCTTGAAGAAATCCATCTAAAACCGGGCATCCCACACTCAGTCTGTGAACACGATAAGTACTGTGGCAATGGCCCTGGTATATGCTGAGCGCTGTTTCCATTGGAGGACGAGGAATGGCAGTAGCAACTGTCGTCAATAGGAGCTTGACATCTGAGGATGAAAGCTTAGTGGTTCTCTGGAGGTCTGCTGCAGACAGGCAAATTACACTCTTTAGGCTCATTAGCCTTGCTGAAATTGAATAATAGATACAAGTCAGTTTATGGTTAAGATACTGCTGATATTAATACATCATTGACATTGTTAAATTTTTTTCAAACATCTGCCACCCCCCCCCCCCCCCAACAAAATAATTGAAATGAATTCTGATTGATTGTGAATGATTCCAACATTTCTGTTCATCTTATCAAAATTGATTCGTGCTGCAATAATCTTACCTTTTTTCACTGCCAAGAGAATACGTGGGTGTATTTCAAGTTTCTCCATACCATGGACAAACGATCAGAAGCTGGTGGTTTTGCTGGCAGTGGAAGCAAAATCAGTTGTCAAAGAATGGATTCAAGATTGGCATTCCGCATCGGGACGACATTTCACCCATTTCATTTGCCTCATTTGGCATAAATATATGTTTCCTGATCAATCGTATTTGTATTTCTCTTCACGAATAATGCAAAAGAAAATAACATCAAAAGTTTTCCAGTTTATATATAACATGCTTCCGCATTATGCAAAAGTTTTGTAAAAGAAAATTAAATAAATTATTTCAAGACGACAACCTGCTCCAAGCCAAATATTCCCGCCGTTCCGCCATATTGACACTCACACAGTCAGCTCGCAAAGCTTTGTGGTAGTTCTCACTGCATTCGTACCCAATCTCCCTTCAGTCTCTAGTTTGCGCGGGAACTGATGAACCTTGTGAGTGATTTATTTTCCTGAAAAAGGTTTTTAATTTACAATTATTGGACGAAGTTCAGCAAAATATCGTGATTTGTAGGTGGTGAACTGTCGATTATTTGGGGATGTCGAAAGCAGAGGCAAAAAATGATCGGCGATACATGCAAGATACGACTGAATCATGATATTTTGCTGAATTCCGTCCAATAATTGTTCATGGCTATTTTGAGTTTATTCACGAAAAACGTCCTACTAAAAACTTCCTACGAAAAACTCTTCCTATGGAAAAGGCGCAATATAAATGTACCACTTTACTACTGATGACAAATGTAATTTAGTCGGCACGGGAAAAGTGCGCTGACTTTCTTTTTAAACTACAATATTACTTTACAGACCAACGCAGACTTCAAGTTGTATTATTTGCTCAACCGATCAAATCGAAGAAACTTTGAATTGAATGATAAAGATCTTTACTGGATCCTTGTTCTAATTGGAACAATGACTGTAGCAGTAAAGGTCAAGGGCTGCTATGTACCCCTATGTAGCCCTATTTTCGATGTCCAATATATGTCCCCAAAAGTTGGTTCACAGGAAGTGCAAAAAAGTTTGCTGACTGTTGAACTGTGTTGAGTCCCTGCTACGGGGGGGTATGCATGTCCCCCGTCTGAATTTTAAAGCAAGTTATGTCGCAATGTCATAATGTAATCCTATCCCAGTCGGAATTCATTAGAGTAGCTGTTGTTCGTCGCCAGTTCGTTTCCGGCCTGGGTTGCCGTTTCAGGACCATGACGTTGGTCGGAATTTTCCTCTAACAGGGTCTCTCGTATGGAATAGAGCGACCTTTAGAAATGTTTTGGTATGAGATTTGACATCCGTTGGGGATAAACTCGTCAAACTGCAATGTACTGGTTCTAAATCTTACCCATCTCGTACAATCAATTGGACCCGGTTGTAGCTGCATCTGGTTTTAAAGCAATTTGGAGCGATTTTATCAGAAAGAAGCCAATATTGCTGATGTTTATTTAAAAGGGATGTTGAAAAAGTTGAAGCGATTTGTTAACTTATTTGCACGGACTTCAAGTCAGTTATCCGTATCAACGTGGATGTAAAGTCATGCCTTCAATCTAGGATTGAAGAAGCCAACATTTCTGTAGCATGAAGCGACTGAGAGTATTACTACTCCCCCTTGGATGGTATACCAGTCCATCGCATACCCCCAGTATTTTGTGAGGTTTGCCCCCCAACAATCTGCCAGGTACCTACTTCTACACCTGGGTGAAGAGAAGCACTGTGAGACTAAATGTCTTCCTGAAGGACATTACGCGATGATAGTACCATGCAGCAGCCAGACTCGGACCATCAACCTTTTGGTCTCAAGTCCGAGGCCCTAACCACCGGGCCACCACGTCTCCCACATCACGTGGATGGCGTCATTCTATTTTTTTCTTCTAAGAAGCAATTTCTCGTTATACTATTGTTCATCTCTCTTTAAAGTAAGCAAGAGTCCAGTAATATTGGTTACCCTCTTTACTTCACGACGAACACGCGCGTTATTAAAGGGGCTATGTCACCGTAATGCGCATGCTCTCAAGTCATGTAAGGAATAAAGTCTTTATAGTCATGAAACACAAGTTGTAATGGTTGAATGGTTATATAGTGTAAAAACCGAAAGTGTCTAAATACAAGAAACACAATTTTTGACAGCAAATGGATTTAACGTATTTAATTTCTAGCCTGGACAGAAATTAAATTGAGAGTTTGCAATTCGTTTTAATCTTCCCTAATTTTAACCATCCACGTTCTTTTACGACCTATCGTCATCTCTCTTGTGCTTTTATACCACGGTAACCTGTTATTTTTAGATTTCCTGTGATTTATAGAGAATTTCGTACATCGCAAAAGTGCCTTGATATAGCCGTGACATAGCCCCTTTTCTCATGTTGTCAGAAGTTTTGCTCTCAATTCCAGGCAATTTCGGTCTCTTTTAAGAAAGATAAAGTCTGTTAAATACATTATTTATTTCCTTACATATGTAGGTTTAGGGAATTTCCTGTGATTTGTGGACAATTTCGTATATCGCAAAAATGCCTTGAAATATCCGTGACATAGCCCCTCTAAGGTTTGAAGCCCCCAAGTTTACTTTCCATAGAAGGAACGTGATGACATCATTAACCTTATGTACCGTTTTGTTGTCTACTTAAAACGTTTTTTTGAAGATTAAAACTCTCTAACATGTAGAGCTATGTAGACTACGAGCAGCCCCTCTTTTCCCTCCAACTCTCGACGGATTACAGAGGGAAAAGAGGGACTACCCGTAGTCTATTAGCATAGTGGAGCTTTTAAGGTCCTTACTAACCGATCATTTGTTCTACTGACTTCAGTGCCTGTTAAGTATGACAAAGAACACTGAGAATTAATCCAGAATTCTAAAAGCAGGTCTCAAAAGAGCTACCAACAATAAGAAGAACTGCCGTTGAACGCTAGGTTATTTTGTTGCGAAAGGAAGAGGCCTTTTTCTCGGTAGCGGCAAACCAGATTGTGGTTGCATTGTTCTGGTTACTATAGAAGGAGTTGGAGTAAGCGATATTGGTTGCCATGACGATACTTTGGCATGTTTCAAAATTGGACCACTATCATCTGAGTCAATGTCGTGTACATAATGAAAATGTGTACTGAGATTCTTTAGTCCTGGGTGACCACATCAGTAGCGTCATGGTTCATAAGGGATACAGGAGGGTTCAGAAGGGGTTCAGAAGGGTTCAGAAGGGGTTCAGATGGGCGTTAAGAGGGGGTACAGAGGGGGTACAGATACGGTTCAGAGTGGGTTCACAAGTGGTTCAGAAGGAGTTCAGATGGCGTTCAGAGGGAGTACAGATGAGGTTCAAAAAGGGTCCCACAGAGGGGGTTTAGATTCGTTCGAAATCAGAAGGGGTTCAGAAGGAGTTCAGAGGGTTCAGAGAGGGTACAGATAGGGTTCAGAAATAGGTCAGAAGGGGGGTTTAGATGGGGTTCAGAAGGGGTTTAGAAGGAGCTCGGATGGGGTTCAGAGGGGGTACAGATAAGGTTCAGAAATGGTTCAGAGAGGATACAGATAGGGTTCAGAAATGGTTCAAAGGAGGTTTAGATGGGGTTCAGAAGGGGTTTAGAAGGAGCTCAGATGGGGTTCAGAGGGGGTACAGATAGGGCTCAGAAATGGTTCAGAGGCGGTTTAGATTGGGTTCAGAAGGGGTTCAGAGGTGGTTCGGATGGAGTTCAGAGGGGTCCAGATGGGGTTAGGGTTAGGTGTTTCTGATTGTGGTGCATGGAGTTGGTTGTATGATGACGGTGGTGCTGGTGGTAGTGGTACCATTTAAGAGGGTCTCAATGGGGTGGTGGCTTTTCCGGTTAATGGTTAAGATTTTGGCTTTTTACGGCTAACGGCTAATTTTTTAAACTTTTTTTACGTTTAACGGCTATATTGTTTTACATTTTTTACGTTTTACTGTTAAAATTCTAGGCCGTTTTACGACTTACAGTTAACCCCATTGCGACCCTCATTCATGTCGGTGTGAACAAGAAACAAGCAAAAATAAATGTGTATTTTTAAAAAATAAATAAAATATTGAGGTTTGATGGCGGCAAGAAGAAATATATCAGCGAGTGAAAGAATGATCAAGCAACTGATTGCCTAGGTATAACTATAACTGAGTTGCGTTATGACATGGTTAATTGCTAACTCCGGTCCGTTCACCTCAAAACATAGAAGAAACGCGTCGCAAAGGTAAGAATCGCTTTAACGTACATCACCGCACAGTTGATAAACTCAACTGAAGTGAAACATCGGTAATAAACAACTCCACTCACCTATCACAACAGCAACAATGAGCATGCGCTCATCCGGACATTAGAAATACTTCATCGAACGGAGACTGACCAAAAAAAAGGTGACGGAAAAAGAACAAGTTTTTACAAGAGATGTAGTAAATTGGTATGGTAACCGTATATTGGGATTGATTTTGAAAAAAAAATGTAACAATACTGAAAATGGAATAGCCTGGCGGCCATGTTGGTGTCCCTAACAAAGGGAAGTAATTACAACTTTATTGTTATTAATTGGACACCAACATGGCGGCGATGACGTGACATGCAAACCAAGAGTTGTGATGAGTTGTATCATCGGATTAAATTGATTCAACGAGTAGAGTTAAGTTGCTTGTAAATAAAGCTATCTATACTAATAGATCTAGTATTCGGTATCTGAATGTCGATGATAGTATTTATACGGCAACTTACAGACTCACAGCGCGCGAAATAACTAATCAGTTATATAATAATTTATTTTGTAGTTATAGTTTGTAATAAAGTTAATTAATTATATTATGGCATACAATTGCAAACATTAAAATATTAAAAATTATTTTAATATTCTGCCAATGTTTCGTGTGTCGGGTACCTTGAATAACCTTAGAATATTAAACATATTAGAACGGAAGTTATTTTGAGGCACTGAATATTGAAGCACTCTCACTCTCATATTGATGCATAGCGCATGTACTGACTATTGTATATCGAAGATGAAATGTGATTATAAATACGAAACCGGTGGAAGTGAATAAGAAATAATTTATGGCTTCCGGGATTATGTCATTTCCTCAGTAGCAACAAAGAAATTAATTAATAAAGTGAAGTCTAAATACAGTTTCTACTGTTAATGTGTGAAGGCAGAAATAGATAACTTGACTGTCTCCGTCAAAGGCAATGGCTCAGAACGTCTTGAAGTTAAAGAATAACTAGCTGGTAGTTGATGTCCGATTATTCCCCTCGTGTGTGACCTTTCTAATTACGTTGTCATTTTATATTGGAGCATAAGTACTCAATTCTGACAGCCAGCTGCAACCTTCGACCTCGAGTGGCGATATCGAATTGCGAAAGAGTCTTCACTACTTCAGTGACGTCATAAGTGCACGTCAGTGAACGCTGTGGCAGAACTTTCAATTTCAACAATCTTTTTACATACAGTGAAGTCACGTTTCTTTCTGTCGGACTATCTAGTGGATGCTATGGAACCAGGTTTTGAGAAGAAGGATTGAATTGATTTATATCAGACTTGGAAACACCAGGTTACGTGTGTATTTATTTCAAGACCAGTTATTTCAAGTCTAAAACCCAACCAAGTCGGCAGACAGGTAACATTAACATTCGATATTATATTGAGCTGTTTATTGCCTATTAGCTATTGGATGTTCATTCAGTCATAGACTGAACTGACCCCTAAACAGTCGCTACTTGAAAACTAGCATAAAAAGACACAATAATAGTATAGAGCCGGTAATCTGAGTAAAGAGACAGAGTCTACCTGAAAATGATAATGTTGGATACTTGTATAATACTTGATCAATATGTCAGTTCGTATAATCAGTATATAACGAACTGATGAACCCGTGTTCGCGGCTTTGTAGTGTATAAATCTCATGGTATGGAGAGATTATGAATAAGGAAAAAGTTAAAAGAAACCTAATATGTGGAAATAAATACGGCTATTACAAGCAAACAATGACACTGAAAGCAGTGACAAGAACTGTGGTCGAGTTGCAAACAAAGTGAAAGTACAACAACAGAGAAAAAGAAAAGAATATTTGAAATTAATCATATGCAGACGATTATGATTCCATTAGGCATGACAGCAGCATTATATACTTATTAATATTTAAAATAAACGTACAGGAAAAACAGTTTAACCGCTGGCCGACGCTGTAATTATTCGCGCAAAAAAAAAACACTATTCGACCTGATGTGAGGTGAATGGTACATATGGAGAAGAACTAGAATTTTCCGGGTATATAAATTATACTAGTACTACTAAATCCTGGTCTATCAACAAGATAATTTATTTTCAATTTTTGTTATTGTATTATAGGCTACTCAAAGGCTTTTATCCTTAGTTTTCAGCACCTATAATTAAGACAAATGTAAACAAATACAGTGTACACGTTTTTTAAAAAGAATCTATCTTAAAAAGTAGAGTTCCAGTGATTCTATTTTAAAAAGTACTAAAAAAATAAATAAAATTATAAAACCAGTAGAAATTATTGAGACCTTTCAAGAAAAAATTAAAAATAGCAAATGCTTTACTGTGAATGGTAAATACTGCAATTAGTGAATTACTGGAACACAACAACGCTATAGTAGTATAGAACTAGAAGTATCACATCGAACGACATCCTGAACAAAGGGTAATTCAATATATTCTACAGTAAAATCGAAATAAAGTACTTGTATTTTAATAGGGAGTTTTCTCTTTAATGCAAAACATTGCCTGCACTGCGGGATAGAATTACTCACAAAACGATAATGCATATTCAACATTCCTGGCCCATTCTACGATTTCCTTAGTATCCAATAAAAGTGAAAAGTGACCTTGACACAAACCGCATGCGAACAAATATCGCTTTTCCGATCCCAGGTGGAGCATCCCAGTTATTGTGGAGGCCGTGTTGAACCTGGGATAGTACTGTACACTGAGAGAGGAGCAGAGAAGTGATTTGGAGCTGATGAGCAGTATGAAGGAGCGTCCTCAACACAGATCGGGAGACTACGCACGAGTTAAGGTGAGCACTAAACCAAATGTAGCCGACACGAGTCGTTAATGGTTTTAAAAAATTCGGTTCTATAATATGTTTATGCATTTCTTCGCTCTACTGAGTGACCTCCATGAGGACAAGTCAAACTTCAATGTCTAATGACTTTCGCAAATGAGACTTACTATTTGCGGTTTTATCGCCTGGGACTGACTTTGTTTCTCGGGTTTTCAATAATTTCTGCAAGAATGCTTTGAGAGTGATTACGCGCGCAAGTTTAGACGCGTGAGTCTCGAGTGAGTCGGACCCCAAGGAGCAGGAAATATCTGTGTAAATAGACCTCTAAGATAATATAGATATAGATCGTCTTATTGTTTCGAAAGAGAACACTGGATTGTTTCAGTAGACTAATGCTGAAGAATCGCAAAAACTAAAGTCCCTGTATTGGGGACATTTACGCCTAGCCTGTTAGCATCGTGTGAGCACATGATTCAAAACACGCAAATGATCCGCAAGAAGCCTACATCATAATCTAGCCTAAATTCTATTGAAGTTTGTTGTAGTTTTATTTATAACAAAAGGTTAAAGCCGAAGCAAATGATGCATTCATGGCAGATAATATTCAGAAGTACAAAAGTATCATATAAATGGTCACATCTATAATTGTACGAATTATGAAAGAACCGGAATCGCGAACGGAATTCCGCCTTCCCTCGCCTCCTTTCGCCTTTTCGCCTGTTAATCGCATTATCTAAAGCAACTGAATATTTATTTTTAATATAAACATAACGAAATTTCGCAATACTCATAAAATTCGAAAAATGCATGAGTGATCATGTATTCAGTTGTTGCTGAAGGGTCAATGTTAACTAATTCGTTCAAGTTCGGACAGAGCTGGTCAACGCCTGGTCAGTCTCTGGTCGGTGTTTCGATATCACAGAAGTCGGCCTCTTAGACAGGAAATGGTGCTGGAACTAATCCATGTGTGTTGTGCGGATTATGTATATTGTTATTTGGTTGTAAAGCAGACAATTATTTGAGTAAAGATCATTGTTCACAATGGAAAAACCTTTGAACTGTTAAAAATATTATAAATGTTATGACTGCACGTCTATATGTATGCTCTAGGCAATCTCCCGCCATTAAAGGCCCCATTAAAACGCACAAACTTAACTTGAGCTGTATTGTAAAGGCCAATGGCCATTTCATACTTCAGCAGACCATACATGTAATCTCTGAAACATTTTTGCCGGTCTTCAGTTTCCAGCGCAATCTCGCACTCAGTGATGATCTAGTGATAACCTGATGGTCACGTGACTCCGGTGTCACAGTATTACCCTTGCTTTTGCCAATATTAAATGCTAGGATTTCTTCGAGCATTTCAGTGGGGAAAAAGCATCGAGAATATTTTCTGATTATTTATTTATTGATGCTGTTGCGGCTAGAATAGCTATACAGTGACATGTGACAGGAATTGAAGAGTGTACTAGTTTAAAAAGTAATTCGCAAGGCTGCTAACATTTATTGATTTATTAAAAGTGAGATTTTTTTGATGTTTCTTTTCCGTTTACCGTCGTTCGGGATCGTCCAGATAGGGTTGGTCGGTCGGTCGGTCGGTCGGGAAAAAAAAGCGAAAAAACTTTGCGGGCTAGGTATTAAATGACTGCATATGTAAGCGAAACTAAAGCCTATATGTACGGGTTTTTAAAGTTCTAATTGGCGTATTAAATTAAAAGTGCTGATTTCAGTTGAAAAATAGCGAATTGGAAATGCCAGTATATAATATTACTGTTGGTTTTTATAAACGACACTCGACAAGGATGAAAACTTGTTGAAAATGTGGGAGTAAATTCTCTTATATATTTATTGTTATTTTTTTAGCAATCAATTTTAAAAAAGGTTGGGTCTGTTGGATGACACTATTAAAACGGACAAAAATAGTGCAGATGCCACCTTAGCGAAATCATCAAAAGAAAACACTAATTGAGTAATGCTAAAAGTGTCAAGTATCAAGCTTTTTTGCGGGACTGAATACTGTGTCCATTCAGTACTCAAAGAGGGACGTTTAACTCGCTAACTATATAATGCTCGACGACATTCATGATTCACGATATTCGACACTCGATCACTCTTGATAACCTGGCTGACACCAGTCACGGGGCGTGCCTTCTTCTCTTTTTTCAATTTTTGCACTGCATTTTTGAAGGAAGATAATTCAATGTTCTGAATTCAATTTGTGTTTTCCTTACCACTGCGGGACTATCACTGGAATGTGATCGGTTACTTTTCATGAATATTTTAAAGCGATTTTGAGCTTTGGACAAGACTTTCAAGAGCCTGCAAGTCGTTTTTGACTTGAAACAAGTTTAGGAGTTGGTCGTTAATAATAATCACTGCTCCTGTTCTTGTTTATATGTCCGCTTTCTTCAGTTGTAATTATGAGATGTTCAATGAACGCTTTAGGCCCTGTTGACATGGAGAAGGATCACCCTCCCCGATAGGGTCACCCTAGGAGCCGGGGTCCCAATGGGCGTAAAAATCGATGAATTTTAACCGTAAAACGTAAAATATGTAAAAGCCACCATCCCATTGAGACCCTCCCCTAGGCCTATCTCCTAGGGACAACATGTAGCCCTCCTTTACATGCAATTTACTGAGGAGGGACAACTCGGACAACTGAGTCGCTAATTAGATTTTACAAAAACTAGCAGAGCTCAACATCTAATTACAAACGTCGACCACAAAAAACCAACAATGAAAAGACAGCCCTCCTATAGAGGGTGGCCCTAGCAGGCAGATAGGGTTAGCCTGCTGCTAGGGCGACCCTCCTCTCATGGAAGCGAAACCCTGAAATACAACAGAGAAGGTAACCCTTCTAGATAGGGTGATCCGATGTAGGAGGGTGACCCTTCTCCATGTAACCAGAATCCCATTAGAATTCCGTTATTTGGTTGTTTTATCCTCGTATTCAACAACGAGCATTAATTTTTAGCATTTTAGTTCCTTTTGGAAAAACTTGAAAACTGACCGTTTGTTACGGCGGTGTTTAAATTGGTTTTGACTTCGGGGGCATTTTTATACCAGGTCAGTTTGAAGGAAAAATGGTCACTGAATTTCATTTTATATATCTGTTATATTCTACTTCAAGAAAGCATAGTAAACGATAATTAACCGTGCTAAAAATGATGGCGGCTGTACATTTAACCACAATACCTAGCGAACCTAATACAACAAATAGACGCATAGAAAGCCAGATATTTTTGCAAAATTCGTCCCTGTACTAAAAACATTGTGAATGCTAGGTTTGACGTTTGTAGGACTTTTCAGTGCATTTTATAAGTGTTTTTAGGGTTTTCTTGCGTTAAGCCATTATGGGTAAATGTACCGGTAATTCCAAAAGTACTAAAGTACTAAGACACGTGATTTTTTCTTCCTAGCTCATACAAACATTAC
>JANVCJ010009457.1:0-14400 GCA_026413505.1 Epizoanthus ramosus | reverse complement strand
AATGTAAACTCAATAAGTTTATATAACGAGTTGCTCGATTATTTTACAGGATTTGAATGTGTTTTTTCCCTGCAGATATGTTGCCCAGGTTGCTCCAGGGGTGGGGGTATTTGTCCCAATATTTTGCCCTACCCGAGGGGCTTTAGCGTGTATTTGTCACGGCAGCTGTGACAAATGCCCCTGGGTGCCCGGGGGTCGCCCTCTCGGGATGGCCGCTGATACCTGCAAAATGCAAATCCCATATAAAATTACTGATATTATTGATTCTGAGAAAAATAGCCTTCTAAAGGTGGTTTGGGCCTGGTTTCCATTTCTCTGCCACAAGTGGTTTATTTATCTATCATGACAGTTGATAGGGGCCTAGGGGTGCATGTAAAATCTTCTTCAATAGGAACCAAATTGGAAACGAAATTTCCTGGGTAAGTTTATAAGTCTTGGTTAACCAACTCGCAAGTGAATACAAGTTACCGTTTGTGAATGCAGACTTGTTCATGTAATGTACTGAGTGCCCAAATTCTGAAAAACTTGCAATGGCTTGCTTTCAGATCCATGCATGTAGTACGTATATATACATACATGTAGATCAATAGTTTACTCCAATTTTGGGTAGGGATGTGGCTATCCTTTCTAGAAGTAAATTATCTCAATTTTGATATCATTTTGATACCCCGTTCTAGAAAAAAATCAATTTTCCAGGGCTGAAAAGTACCAAATTTCCAAAAATCATATATATTGCACACTTATGAATGCATTTCGTATTGACTACTTTCCATTTGTTAGGTTTGGTCAGTGTGACAAATCAGTTCTTAACTGGGTTATGTGTACATTTATTCAGGTTTTGCTAAAACACAGAATGACGGAAACGGACACGGAATGACAGAATGATGACATGGAATACTAAAACATGGAATTAAAATAAAAAGAAAATATAAAGAAAACGAGAAGATAAAATATAAAAACTGAAAGTTAAAAGATCAGAAACGTCTTACAGAAAAGCAATAGAGAGTCTGGATTATATCTGACTGACCTCACCGAGTTTGATGACAATATAATACGACCAGATGCGAGTTTCTTTGGCAAACTTTTCAATACTAAACAACACTTTCGTCAAACAAAAACACTAGCGTAGAAATATTATCTATGGTATAAAGTGTACTCCATGCAAGCTTTTTAAAGCTTTTAAGCTTTTAACAAGTTAAAACTTGTTTTCAGAAAGTATAATCATAAAAAACATGCTGTTAAGATACCCAAATGTTTCGGTGTTTATCAGCTGCTGCAAACTGGGGTCCGTTCAATTGACATGTCAACCTGGGGATGTGCGGCATGCTTCGTGAAACCTTTATTGGTTTACAGACAAAAACATCACAGGCGAACGTGCTACAAAATAGTCTGGAAAAATCACAGGAAGTCCCCTGATGAAATGACGACCTCAGGGAATGACTATAAATGACTGCCCAGCAACGCTACCATCCAATCAGAAAGACTCAATTTATATTTTTTATTCAAGTTTCTAGTTATGCCGAAGGCAACGACTTTTAAATCCAGTTTCGGTTTTCTTTTTATTTGTCGAGAATGTCCATATAATGCTGCCACTTGCACCCTTGCTTGTGAAATGTTATATATATACGGACGTCTACCATGCACGCATTCTGTGCCTTCCACCTGGCAAATCGAGCCCCCCCCCCTGGCAGCAGCCTCTATTTCAGTAATGCCATTTGTATCTTTTTATTTTATCTTCTCATTTTCTTTAGATTTTCTTTTTTTTAAATTCCGTGTTTTAGTATTCCGTGTTGTCATTCCATCATTCCGTGTCCATTTCTGTCATTCCGTGTTTTAGCAAAACCCCATTTATTCAGTGTATAATTTTCTTCATTAACTCTCAATTAGGTTTTTCTTTATGAAATGCAAATCCCATATAAAATTGCTGATTCTGAGAAGAAAAAAAAGCCTTATAAAGGTGGCTCAAACCTGTTTTCCATTTCTCCGTCACAAATTATGGATTATTCACATTGATTTTAACTGTGACCAAGGTGGTATACAGATCCTTGAGGACAGGTTAGGCAAGAAAAGATGAAGCAATCGAGGAGAAGACAACAAACTCCAGAGCAGAACTTAACTGCTCAGATCAGAACAGAACTTGCAGGGAACAAAACTGGGAACAGAACTTGGACACAGAGCAGAACATGCAGATTCAGAACAGAACTGACTTTATTCGAAAACGTCTCAAATTTATACACAAAAACCCATGATGCATGACTCAAAATTAAAAATGTGACAATCTAATCCTACTTCCTGTGTGACAGAGTGACACACCTAGGTCAAAAGTTCAATAACCCACATTTACTGACATGACAGGAGGTTTAAGAGGTCATTCCAGAAGGAACAGAACATTTTAGCTAATGCAGTAAGCCCTAAATATAGCCTGCAGGAAAATATAATATATGTTTCTTTGTTGTAAATCAACTGACTATTGCAATTTGTATGAAACTAATAAAATCATCACCGCTCAGTTTCAACACATGAACTCTGTGGAACTACTCAGTACTCCAAGCTTAACTGATCACTCCAGGTGATCATTATACATTACACTCGAGAATGCATACAAAAATAAGGCAAAAGCACCTGTGTAAGGTAATATCAGTGCAGGGCCGCAGCAATACATTTTTTATTGGGGTGGCCAAAATATTGTTTGAAGGACGCACACAGAGTAGCTATAAGGTATAAGGCTGTGAATGCTTTGGCTGGTTTTTGTTGGAACAAGACGTTATTGCATGGATATATTATTTTAAAATTAAATAAATTACTATTCAGTACTTTTGGGTTCAAGATTATTGGGGGGGGGGGGCGTGTTCCCTCTGCCCTTCCCCTTGCTGTGTCCCTGCAGCGGCTTACAAAAATACAGCAGAAAAGTATATGTATTTGATACTTCTACACAGCTTTCCAAACAGACTTGTTGAGATAATCTCAACCTGGTTACATAACGTTCAGGCAAGTGTATTTCTCTGTCACAAATGGTTTATTTGTTAATAATGACAGTTGATACTTTATAATAACAACCCTACAGGGCCTCATGCAAGTTCACACTATTTTAACCTTAATTCAAGTGCATTTTGCACAAGAATAATCTTAGTGACCCCCATTCTTTATTGTTTTGTTATTATTGGCATGCGAAGAAGAAACATTTACAATTTTTATTTAGAAGCTCTGTCACCAAATTTAGTTGCCACATCATTTGGTAAAAATTATATCACAATTTCTCAAACTAATAATAAAAAAACATAAAAATGGGGTTACCAAACTTAGTCTTACAATTAAGATTTGTTTATTACAATAGACTTGAATCTTAAAAAAGGGTGCACTTGTGTCCCTTTAGTGTTGCCATGGAAAGCACATAATCAATTACAATATGAGCACAGTAAATTTTTGTTGACATGCATGTTCAAGAGTTAATTTCTACTATCAGCAACAACATGTATCAAGTTTTACTACAACTGTCAGGGTACATTAGTTAACCATTTGATAAATTTAATGACACAGAAAAATGGAAAACAATTATGCACCTGAGTTCCTTGACAAAAAGCACCAGATTTTCGGTAGGTGTGATTTTTGCTACATCACTCCAACTACCAACTTCTACTTTACTCTATGGAAGTGACAGTTATATAATTATATAAAATTTTACATATTAATTATATATATTAAACCTATCTTTCTTTTGTTGTAGTAAATATATCTTAAAATATATCAAGAACATGGAGTGCAAAGAGGATCCAATGAGAGGCGACCGCTGTCTTCTAGAACTTGTATTATGGATTGTCGAAGAGAGCAAGGAGGTCGTTTTATCGGAATACATCTATCGGTACAAACGTCACAATCGTCTGTGCTATCCCTACGGAATCCAAAGGAACAGATCCTCTGACGTATATATTGTAGTAACGGCTCAAAACCAAGGCAGCTGGGTTCAACATTTTATAAACAATATGGAACAAATCTATCAGCAGACGAAAGATCCTCATCTACACGCTGTGATCTTCGATTACAATAGTGCGGATATAGATTTAGAGGATGCGGTGGAGAGAAGTTCTTTTAAGAATTATATTCTAGTCCGGAGGCCGCGACAAAAGGCGTTTGTGAAGACAATTGCATATAATGAAGCAGTGAGTATGATTGACGACCCAAATGCGATTGTATTTCTTCTAGATCTACATTTGGACGTGTCCAGCAATCTCATCAACGAAATTCGCAAGGTAGGTCGTGATTTGGGACTCTAACAAACAATCCGTGAGTTCCAAAATGGCGCTTGGCAGTTTAGCAATGGAAACTGCGCGTTGGGAAGTATAAAAGCAGGAAAAACAAAAGTAATAAAAAAGGAAAGAAAGAAACATTAAAAATAGTAAATAGAATGGTAATATTAAGAATAGGAAAAACAATAAAGGTAGTTACGGGTGTTGTTTCAGAATTTGATTTCCTGTTGAAGAAACGGAGGTAAAGCAACGTGTTCTCAAACGTTCATATTCCAAGCTGGAGATCAGCAATTTGTTTGTGACAGCTGTCAATCATTGAATTCTCAAAACATAATAGAAAATCAAATAGCTCGTAGAATCTTTTTGTATTTTCACGACCTCGTGAAACGCGGTTGTATATTGGTTTCACAAAACATGCACGCTGTTTCCGCTGACAAAACCTGAACCTATTCACCATAATTGAACAATGGCCTCAACTGACATACATACTGTTACCCAACTACCACTTTCCCTTGCGCATGTTTGTAAATCATACCGCTGATCAGTAATTTTAATCGATTTAAAATTAAAAAGAAGTTCGGGAAAGCCAACTCGCGAGTCGCGATCGTCCTTCAGACTTCCTGTCGCCGCCCTGGTTATCAAGCAAGTTCAATATTCTTAGCTACAACAAGAAAAATATACTACTCGATTCAAATAAATATTTAGACTGCAGCTTAGCGTAAACCTGAAGTGTTCAAAAGCTTGTAAATCAGTATTGCGTAATCTAGTTTTCGTGTTTACGTTCAGGCCGTAATTGTAGAGTCATAAATGTAATGGATTGGATACGTGTCTTCACGCATGACGCGTCTGCCTCACGTGCTGGGCTTTGTGCCAAAATATCGTAAACAACATAGGCTCGAGAATTTCTGTGCTTTAATTCCTTTGGCGGGAAAGCCTGTCCCATTTTTCCTTGTAAGTAACGCCGTTTTAGACTAGCAAAAATAAATCGCAAACCTGTACATGTATATTCACCGATTCACCGGCCTCCCGTGCCGAGATGTGACAGATGAAACTAAAAATTCTCACCAAATCTTTAATACATCATTACATGATAGAAATATACTTATTTACATTCTGTAATTATTATTATCAACAAAGCGGTCGCTTTTGGCTTTTGTAAAAAGCCATTGCTTGTTCAAATTTGTTTACAGATACTATTATAAATCAAAATTGGAAATTTTTTACCGGAAGCTATAAAATGGGTATGCAAAAATGTATGCGTATCTTCGTATTTCCATGCATAAATTAGCAAACATTAGCATATATATTTTTGGTTAAGGTAGAAACATTCCAATTGAAATTTTAAATTTACATCTACAAACAAATTTGAAAAATATGAAAAATTCGATGAGTTATTTGATTTGGTGTTACATTTTTTGAGAGTTGCGATTATTTATTGCTGGATGATTGACAGCTGTCAATCTATGTCAAAAGTGATAAAGCCAATTGCGACCTTTCTATATGAATCTTCCAAATCCTCCAAACAAATTCAGTTTGGTTCAATTTCGTAGAGTAACTAATGATAAGGTAAATACAAAATTATGAGCAACTTGCATTTTGAATTTCCCTCCAAACAGTCACCGATGACCATTTTGGACCACTCAGAATGCCCGAAATGGCCAAAAACTCATATTTAAAAATTATCATATTCCTTGAATGATTAAGGGCCCGTCCATTTTTTTCATCATTTTCGCCAGCGTACAAAACGTATGCTGGGGGGAGGGGGTCCAAGGTGGATGTACGCTTTTTTACTTTTTAAAAAGCATTTTATTGCGTACGCTTTTTTTGGAGGGAGGGGGTTTGGAAAAAGCGTACGTTTTGTACGCTCGTGAAAATGATTAAGAAAATGGACGACCCCTAAAGGTATTGACTCAGCTGTTTTGTAGCTTTTTTATAAAAAGATCCAATTTTGATACCAATAGACTAAAACACACGGACAGATTCAATGTGGAGAAAAGTTGTTTTAATCAACATTGAAAGTCATTTTTGATACAACCTTTTAACATAAAATACGCATGAAATTGCAGTTGACATTCTTGCTGTCTATTAATTTCATTCAATTGTGCATGTCACAAACAGCATACCATCAGAGGAAAGCTGTCCTACACTCCAATGTTAGTGAGACTAGAATGTGGAGCAACCGCTGATGATCCCGTGGGTTTCTGGGAAGTAGGTGGATTTGGACCCGTGGGGATCTACAAATCAGACTGGGACCGACTTGGCGGATTTCCTATACACAGGGAAGGATGGGGAGGAGAGGACTGGGATCTAATTGACAGAATCGTTGAGCAGGGCATTGAATTGGAACGCTTACGGAGTCCACACATGTACCATTACTGGCACACTAAACATGGAATGTGGGCCAAGGCGATCTCTGATACAACTAAGGAACCAGTATGAAGCTATTTTGGCAGCTTCGTCCTTATACTGTGATCACGAGAGCTGCGGCGGTGTAGCTCCGCCTTATTCTTGGAATATCACTCCTTCAGTTATCATTCAACGTTTGTGAAGTAAACATTTCTCTTACATCAGTTACTAATTGGCCTGTTCATTTTTTTTCGGCCAATAAAATGTTGTATTATTGCATCAGCAGGAGAAAAGGGAAACACTTAATTGCAGATTAAGGCATTCTTGTGAAGTCATCAAAAATCGAAGACAGATCGAAGACAGTGTTTCAGCAGCAGATGCCGACAATGTTTGATCAGCAGCAGATGCCGACAATGTTTGATCAGTAGCAGGTTTCCGACAATCCGTCAAGTGACGACACTTTTCTGGAGGGGAAGTATGTTTCGATATAAGAATATCGAAATAGTTAATGCGACACTTATTAATCACGTGATTGTGCAACCAGCGACACAAGGGTTTAAAAGTAATAATAATAATAATAATAATAATAATAAAACTTTATTTAAGGAGGATAACGGATAAAGTTAAAACTTGTTTCCAATCCGGTCCTCTACTATGAACCACAAACTAGGGTTCACGTCCTGGCACTCCGGTGACACCGCATGAATGCATGTGCCTAATGTGTGAAGTAAATTAAAATTTTTTGAAGAAAGTAAAGATCTCATTTCAGTCTATAGCCAATGGTTTGATAATATAGACCTGTAGCATTTTTAGTGGATTCTCTAACTCTAAGCCAGATAATTCGACTAACAGAAAGAAAAATTGATTTCGTCAAAATATTCGTTTCTTAATTGAGCATTGAAATTTGACTATTTCGTGGCTCCTACCACGCCCTTTCCCACTGGCAGGGAAGCAACAGTGACACAGGGCCTGGTGACGATTTGGACCAGCGTGACGTTAAACAAGTCATCTCGACTCAGACCACATTCCTTTTCAAGAATCCCTTCGACCTTTTCAAGAAAATTTGAGCATTCTGCCACAACACATCTCTGAGGCATTGTTTTCAATGGGATCATATCGATTTTTTTTAGTTTCTATTCGAATTAATAGGCTTTTGAAATGCAAAATCAGTAGAATTAGTAACTGTCTGGGGACTATATACACTTTAACCAATTATTCCCCACGGTGTCTGTGCAAAGCGCAAAATATCTAACTCGCCGCATGCCCTACTCGGTGAACAGCGCTCGTACTGCAGCTTCAAATTGCCGGTGTAAACCATGGCCAGCTGCAATTTCAGTGCGATATGGCCGCGAAAAGTACGATAACAATAACAACTATACAAGGAGGAAGAACCACATATTGAGCAATGGGCAAGGTTTAAGCCGGCCTTTCAAGACAAGTTCGACTGATTATAAAAGAAAAACCCGCTACTCAATATTTTCATATAAATTTTACCTGGACCGCGCTGAAATTACTGCTATTAAAATTGCACCGAATTTGTAGCTAGTTTACACCGTCAATTTGAATTTGAGGTACGCGCACGAGAAAATTTGCAGTTGAAATCGCGACAAAATTGCATCAAAAGTCCTATCTATTCATTGAATACTACATGCAGATACCAGTGATCTGACAGAACTACCGACGTGAAAGAAAGTTACTTTACCTTTTTTGCCTTTTTACTTGATAATTATTTTAAATTATCCCCATTAATTTATCATTTCTGCCGGTACAGCTAAATCAACTCTCGGCGAATCTTTTGTCATCTTACTGTTCGGTATTTTCTCAATTATTGCTTTTTGGCTGCTATTGAAATAATTATTTCCCACACAAAAGAAAGACATTATTAGAAAAATAGGTATTGTCACTTTAGAAAATTACATGTTGACTTTACAATTCTACAAATACAAACAAAAAATTACTGGATAAGCAATCTCGCTATGGCGTAAATTGCAGGGCATGCACATCTTTCGCAATTGAATTTTAAAATTTTATTTAGGAATATAGCTGGAGTACAAAGTTGTGATTTTGCAGTCGCTTTGTGTGGACCGTGGTCTTGTAAGTTCACTACAACAAGTAAAATAACTTCTAGTAAACCTCACAGTAGGGCTTTAGGTTGGAACTATCCACAAACCGTGAAGGAGAAAGCGAACTCTCGCGTTGTCCTGGTCTGAAATGTTGCGAAAAGTGGTAAAAGGATTTACACGTTCGCGGCAAACGATCTATTTCGTTGTTGTTCTCACATTAGTGATCGTTTCACTATTTTTCTTATCAATGGACAAATCGGAAGAATTACACCTCGGCGAAAAGTTAATGAGTCACGATTCATCTTTTGTGGGCTACTTGTATCGAGATAATGTGCCAACACAAGAAAAAGTTGATACACATCTCGTAGAGCGTAGAACATCGTCTGTGACTCCTTTGACAACGGTAACCACACAACAAGAGAAACAATCAAAGAGTCGGAGATTACGAGGGCTAAACGCACATATGTGGGACAACCTATGTATAACCAATCTTCATACAATGTGTAGGTTCCCCCTTTTTCCTAATGCGCCCACAAGCCGGCAAATAGTTCAGAACATAGCATTTTCTAGAAATTCATATAACGGTGAACAGTTTGCGCGGAGAATGTTTGGTTTCATTTATCCTCCAGCTACAGGCGAATATCGCTTTCGTTTGGCTTCAAGTGGGATGTCGCGGCTTTCGCTAAGTACAGACGATGACTGGCGACAGAGTACCCTTATCGCCACTGTCGGCAATACTGGCGGTTCAAAAACTTCAAATGCGATTCCGCTTACCCAAGGGCAACAGTATTACATAGAGATTTTGCAAATTCAGACTGCTGCGGACTATGTTCTGGTAGATAATATTCAATTAACGTGGAATGACCAACGACCAACTAATGACTTTGAAGTTGTAACAGAGGAATTCCTTTTTCCTTTTGTAAATGATCTTCATGTAACCTTCTCCAAGCAGTACAACTTTGATATTCCTGAGTGTGTCTTATGCCGGAATATTTCATGGGTGACCAGGAACAAGTTTATGTTACCGGACAAATTGACGTATATCGAACATGATGACGTTCAAGATGTATTGCCCATATGTAAGTACAACCCAAGTTATGTACTGCATGGCAGGATGTTGGGAAAGTGGGAAGCATACCATAAATTAATCTTCTACACTGACTGTTATCCACTGCCTGACTTTCAACGAGTGCGAGCGTTTAATTGGGTCCCACGAGGCACACTGGAAAGGAAACTGGTCGTTGAACTTGCCGAAACCTATTTTCAGAAATTGGAAACGAAATTTCCTGGGTAAGTTAAGCCTTGGTTATACGAATTCGCATGTCTTTCTTCTTTGATTAAAATATATTCACATTTCAATGAAAGATACTTGTAAAGTTTAAACTTTTGTAAACGTTTACGTTACAGAAAGGTGTGGGCCTTTCACCAGAAGATAAGTGTCGTGAACAGCCAGTTAAAGTTTCTCAGCGATAGCAAACTGGAAGATTTCCAAAAAAGTTACATAATCGGCAGGAAACCACAAATTTAACTGAACCTCTCCAGAGGTGCTTTTCTGAGACAAAATACTTAAAGTCAATGAATATTACAAAATGACACCCTTCAGGAGGTCTATGACCGGCTAAAAGCTATAGCAAAATATTACGATTTTATTAGTCCAGGCCATAACACGAGGGTGTTAAAACTGCTCGACAAATTTCATATACGTGACCAGTTCCCTCAAATCATTCACCTTGTAGCTAAATTAATTTCTTTCAACATCATTGGAAAAGCACATTACATATCAGCTTAAAACATCGAATTTTTCTGTTGCATTTATATATTTCGAATATTTCTTCTTAATTATGTGTACATAACTATATAGTGTTGATTCAGTTTATTTGTTCATGTCCTGAATGTATAAACTCTCAATGAAATGCACATCCCATATAAAATTGCTGATTCTGAGAAGAAAAAGCTCGATAAAGTTGTTGGGACCTGTTTTCCATTTCTCTGTCGCAAAGGTATATTCGTGTACCATGCCAATTTAATATTCTACTAACAGTTGATGGGTGGTGAATGAAAATACTATTCAATGGAACCCCATAGGGCCTCGAGTTCACATAGTTTTTTAAAACATTCAAGTGTATTTTACACAAATGATCTCGGTGACCTCCATTTTTTATTGTTTTATTATTATTATTATTATTATTATTATTATTGGTATGCGCAGAAATAACTTTTAACTATTTCATTTCAAAAATCTGTCACCAAATTTGGGTGCCACTTTTCCATTTCTCAACATTTGGTGATAGAATTTTATTACCATTTCTCAAAATAATAAAAATAAAATAACAAAAAAGCTTGGGGTTACCAAAATTACAATTGACTTGAATATTAAAGAGAGGGTGTAATTTTGTCACTCTGTGGTTGCCATGGAACCCCATATGCATTATGTTATTCTACAAGAGTTGTTCTACCATCAGCAACTGTCAGGGTACAGGAGTTATCCATTCGATAAATTTAGTGACACTTTCACACAACTTTAAAAATACCAGATTTTCTCTATGTGCAAGTTTGCTGCATCGCTCTACCAACTTCTACTTTACTCTAAGAAATTGACCGTTATACGTATCTTTCTTTTGATGTAGTAAATACCTCTTAAAGGATATCAAGAACATGGAGTGCAAAGAGGATCCAATGAGAGGCGACCGCTGTCTTCTAGAACTTGTATTATGGATTAACGATGAGAGCAAGGAGGTTGTTTTATCGGAGTACATCTATCGGTACAAACGTCACAATCGTCTGTGCTATCCCTATGGAATCCAATGGAACAGATCATCTGATGTATATATTGTAGTAACGGCTCAAAACCAAGGCAGCTGGGTTCAACATTTCATAAACAATATGGAACAAATCTACCAGCAGACGAAAGATCCTCATCTACACGCTGTGATCTTCGATTACAATAGTCCGGATATAGATTTAGAGGATGCGGTGGAGAGAAGTTCTTTTAAGAATTATATTCTAGTCCGGAGGCCGCGACAGAAAGCGTTTGTGAAGACAAGTGCATATAATGAAGCAGTGAGTATGGTTGACGACCCAAATGCGATTATATTTCTTCTAGATCTACATTTGGACGTGTCCAGCAATCTCATCAACGAAATTCGCAAGGTAGGTCATAATTTGGGGGTCTTAAACTTCCAAAATGGCGCTCGCCAGGTTAACAATGGAAACTGCGATATGCTTAGAGCATTGGAAATATAAAAACAGGAAAGATGAGTTGTTTTTTGTTTTGATTTATCTTGCTTCGCCATCACACGCACAGACGCAGACACACAAACACCCACTCACACTCACACTCACACTCACACACACACACACGCACGCACGCACACGCACACGCACGCACACACACACACACACAACCACACACACACACATAACCACACACACACACACACACACACACACACACAACCACACACACACACACACACCCACACACACGCCCACGCACACACGCACACACACACACACACACACACACACAACCACACACACGCACACAATTTTAAGACAAACAACAGCAAAAACAGTACAAGAAAAGGCGGGGACTCCAGTCACTCCACAACAGCGTAAGCCAGTTACTGTGGGCCCTGATACATTACAATTTTAATGCTAATACATCACGAACAAAACTCTAATAACAACAGGTGATGGGGCTAGATAGGCTGCGAGCGGTATTTTATATTATAGCAGAAACGAAGTGCAGTGGAGTAATAGTCTAGCAATAATAATAATTATAGTTTTTATTCTCTGTAAGATAAAAATACGTATCCTACATTACAAATAATTGACAGGACATTGAGAACCACTGGTAGTTTTGTTGCATCATTGTCGTTATTTCTTAACAATTTAACTCCGGCTTCAGAACTAATAGAGAGTTTCAGATCTACGTTTATTTTCAAATACTTGTGACCGCAAACCTCTAGGGGTCACGTGACCAGACTCCAGAGGTTACGTCTGTCGTTTGCCGTCCACGTTTGAACCTCGGGGAAGGGAGTTTCAGGTATGTCAACTCCCTCAGCACTTTTCGGCTTTCTTTTCGAATATTCTCACGTATGTTTGGTACATTTATGTGAAATAAGGTCTTTTCGTTTTAGTCGATGCGTTTGGGACGCTAGAGAACCAAACTTTCAGCCACATTTTTTGTTTGAAGTAAAGAACTTCCAAGCTGTCTGTAGTTCAAGATGACGGCACACGTGTTATTTTTTTACCTGAAAGCCGACGTCGATCTAAGTCGCTGAAAAACCTGAATTGTCTAACCGCAAACCGCTACCCGCTACCCGTGGTTTGAGGTATGCGGTTAACACACCCATCTCTGATCTAAAACTCTCTATTGGCTGAACTGAACCTACTGCGGAGATTAATCTATTTGTGTTTGGTCACTCGCAAATAGTTTGAAACTGTTAAGTAGGGGTACTTTTTGCGTCATTATTAGTCAGTAGGAAAGAATATAGAAAATAAAAGAAAGGAAAAGTTGTATTGGGGAACACTCGATGTCAATATAGGTGGTACCAGAGCACCACGCATTACGTTGAATGGTATATTTGGTAATGAAGTGGTATACCTTCCTTTTGTTCATATTTCAAGGACGCAGATCCAGTGGAATGTGATACTGGCTTTACATTCACATGTTCATTGGACAAGTTTTTAGAAGGCCCACCGCCAGATATAGATGCAGATTCGGAGGCAATGCTGGAGCAGGCTCGTCTGGACGATGAACCAGTCAAGGAGGGGCCTGTGCGTGTCGACAGTTGCTTTGGCATGCAAGACACAGGGTAAGGAAGATTGACAACAGGCTTATCGTGTGATAAACATGTGAGCATGTGTTGGCTTGTGGACTGTTGGGTAACAACGTTTGACCATTTTTATCGAGAAAGGCTTGAAGAGTGGCTGAGTCAAAGATTTTGGAGAAGAAAATGTTTGTTCTATTCAACCGCAACTCTGGCCATAAATAATGACTGGTCTCTCATAAGGACTTTTTGTACCACTCCTCAGATCATAGAGGAATCCCTCAAAACGAAACGCGAAAGAAGAGTCTGCTTTACAAGTGATAAAATGACCGCCCACCAAAAGTGCGTTTAAATTTTAATTTACAGCTTGAAGGATCATTACACAATACGTAAGAAAACCTTGACTGAAGACAGATCCCTGCAATTGAACGGTTCCATTTAGAATCAGGCACAAAGCAAAAATTGGATGTACCAGTACTTGCCAAATGTGTTTATGAATGGAACGAAAGTCTACCCAGTCAGGTGGTTGATATATTTCATATATGAAAATTGTACGATTTATTGTTGTATCACGTGTTTGACTGCGGCAGTCTTGTCTCTCGGTGAAAACTGTTATTTGGTCAGGGAAAAATCTGAGATTTTTTTCGTGAATACGAGCCCTGGTTATGTTCCTTCAACGTGGGTTTTATTTAGATTCCGTTCACTTCAGATCTCCAGTATTGTTGACAGAAACCATCTGAAGTTCACAGTGTTTTTTTCCTTTCTCTGTTCAGCGAGGTATATGTTGACCCTGACACAAATGTTCCTTACGACATTCTTATGACCAAGGTAGACGTGAAGTGGGGACTGTTTGGTCTCAACAACTTTTACAAAATGCAGGTGCGTTGGTTAGTTTCCTATCTATCTATCTATCTATCTATCTATCTATCTATCTATCTATCTATCTATCTATCTATCTATCTATCTATCTAT
>JANVCJ010009346.1:0-14406 GCA_026413505.1 Epizoanthus ramosus | reverse complement strand
AAAATTACAAGCATTATATTCAAATATAAACGACTAAAATACTACAAATGTAAAAACTAGATTAAAATTGACAATATCATCATCATCATCATCATCATCATCATCATCATCACTGTTGCAAGATTTTAAATAAATAAAATAAAATAAATTGCCAGCTTGGGAAATCAACTTCAATTTTGACAAAACATATGTGAATTTTTCCAAAGCTGCACTTGACTTCACTTGATTAGCTATACTTGCCTGTGATGATGATAATGAAAAAAATGAAAAACACTTTAATTTTGAAGTGGTTTTCTTGTAGATGTCGTCCTCCCCGGTTGGGTTGGGCAAACTGTCGATTAGATCCTGCAATCATTCCCCGCTATAGATCTGCATGGCCTTCTCTGGATCCTCGAATTCAAACCAATCCAGGTTGTCATTTAGGAGTTTCACCCACTTCCCCCATCAAATTGCTTTAGAAGCCGGGTCACCTTCGACATCAAACGGTTCAATTTTCAGCATAGCCATGGTTTTTATCCTCGTCGCCATTATAATATCTGCTCACTCATAATCTCCTCTTGGTCACGAGACGTATATCACGTGGACACGTTGATTAAGGTTAGTGTATAGTTTGAAATAGGTTAAATGATCAAAACTGAGTTTTCCATGGAATAAAATAGGCCGTAAGAGCTTCAAAACAAAAAAACATTATCTCGGGATATTACAGGGTAACTCTTCCACCGGAAGTAAACTGTATTTGACACACCGTGTTTTGATTGACAGCAGCTTAATGCCAGAACTCAATGAATCAAAGCGAATTTTGAACTGTTGGAATCCGAAGGTTTATCTACAGATTTAATCGCTGTTTTAAAATCAATTTCTGGCTAGATTTTATCTTTTTGCTTTCATTGTCAATGGAGTTGCCCTTGGACATCCAAGAAGCAAAAGAAATGAAAGAAATCAACGGGAGCACAGTTCTAACTTGAAGCACAAAAATCCCTTGCGGCAAGCAATAAAGGATAGTGGTTTGGGCAGTCTGATCAATGAGTAGAAACGACAGAATATAAACCGCCAGTTAGCGCCAGTACCAGAAACAGAACTTGCATTGGTTTTTGTATAACTAAATTTTTTTAGATAAATCCCTTGTCACTTATAACAATTGTTTATGTTAATTTATAACCAGTAATATAAATGACATTGTTTTCCCTTCATGAGAAGGGAAAAAGTTCACATTATAAATACTTGGAGTTTTCGTTGATTAGCTCTAGAAAATCAACCACATGTGGAATACAAATTCCCCAGGACGTTATATGCCTACAAACTGTGCTGAAATTAGCAAGGTGACAAGTGATGCCAGAAATTGGATTTTGCGGGACTTGGGAGCTCCAGAAGCAAAAGCGTTTGATCGGATATATGGCGCTTGTATTTGTTTATTAAATACGATTATGAAAAACTGATTTAGACATCATTTAGAGAATTTTATAAGCTTTCCATTGATATATAGTTTTGCAGGTATCTGACGCGTATTAAGAGCTATACGGTAACCTTAACATAATTATGATAAAAAAAAACTTATATGACTGTTTGAAGACATGACTTATCTTCTCGTGTCAAATTTTGCAACACACTCGTTCACTGTGCTCACTCGTGTGTTACTACATTTGACACTCAAAGATAAAAGCTGTACATGTATCTTCACAAAACCATGTAAGATCCTCTATTTATCACTATATATATGATCACAATCAACAGAATCAAATAGAGTGGTCACTCTAAACAGCAAACACATTATTAGCAAAGCTCGATATCAAGAAACTAAGTGATAGAACACCAAATAATTGAGATGGAAACTTTTACTGTTGGCAATGAAGTCAGGTGCGCAATTCTTACCTGATTTCCCTGCTTTCCTTGCTCTCCTCGTTTGCCTTGGTCACCAGCATTTCCCTGAAGAATATGAAAAATGTTAGTCCTGAATAAACTGAAATGAATGATAAAATGTGGGGAACCAAAGTCCATTTGACTTTAACAGTGACATGACTTACTCTAGGTCCAGGGCGTCCAGGATCTCCAGGTGTACCTGCAGCACCCTAACAATACAGTCAAACACATTTAGTTGCATATAGACAGGAATCACTGAATAGTCAAAACGTTGTAGATTCACAAGACACCAGTCAAGTGAATCTGCGACAAACTTTAACTATACATGAGATGACCGAAAAAAAGTGGTCTATACGATTCATAGAAACCTTTAAATATGTTTAATATACAACAAGAATCTCAAATAGTCAAATGTACCAGCTTTTGAGTGACAAATAGTACATGCAACTTCAGTAGTCTACTTGACCTGTAGTGGCATGGTGGTATATAAATTTATAAAATTCATAGTGATAGCACAAAATATCGTGATGTGTACGTTTATTCACAATGGTTTTCAAACAATCAGAATGAGAGAATACGACAACATGTTGTATTAACCTAGCCTGTTTGGAGTGAGGAAAAGTCAGGAATTGCTTAATATTACTCGATCGGGCACCATATTGGATGGCACTAAAGGTGAGACTGGGGAGAGACAAGAAAGGAAGCAAGGGGAGGGGGAAAGGAAGAAAAAGTGGAGATGTGGGAGGGAGAGGGGAGGGGAAAGACTGCCTGCCCAGAAACTAGCCTTTGTGAGTAGCCACCTCCTTATGTAAACATAGATGATTAACCAATCAGAATGGGTGCTGTAACATTAATTTAATAATGTCATGATCCTGTCAAAATATCTTGGGGAACTGATTCATTGTTGCATAAATTTCAAAACAATATCACATGTTCACAATCATGACACAGGGCGGCGAAATGCTAACTAAATCGGCTAGGAAAAGAGGAAGAAAACCTAAACAAGAGTGTCTAAATGATTATAATTGCACTGCTGATTGTGCAGCTGTGCTTCAAAACTCCAGTTTGAACTCAACTGACAATTATTTATTCAAAGAATCGTAGAGACAATGTTATGATGCAAGACCCCTGGCTGAGATGTGTGGAGAAAAACTTTGTGTGCAAGTCAAGCAATCAAATAATGTTTTTTTTAATTTAAAGATTTTTTATAATTTAATGAATAATACAAATGAAAAAATGAATACATTCATTGTACTTACAGATTTTCAATAAAACAAAAATGGAATACACACTACCAAATCTAATGACAATAACAGTTTGAGACACTAGTTTTTTTTGTTCTTGCAGCCATGAAAGTAAGTTATTCCATTTCTGGTAATATTTGTCTAAATCTTCTCTCCTTTGTGGAATATCATATTCAACTTTTGATATGCGTATAATGGAGGATATAAAGATATCATAATCTGGTTTTATTCTTCTGTTTCTGCATAGATAGATAACTTGTTTGCCGACCACGATTATATGATTTACTAGATTCAAGTTTTTACAATTTAATATGCCAAACAAAATTTTGAGTTCATCCAATGTTTCTTGAATTCTCAATGTTTCAAGCCACTTGATAACTTCTTTCCAGAAGAGAGAGCAATCACATTTTTACTTTCCTTAATTAATTGTACTATTTTTCTTGCATTAGGAATTTATAAACATTTTTCCATTGTTTTATTGTTATTATTATTATTATTATTTTTATAATAATATTATTATTATTATTACTATTATTATTACTATTATTATTACTATTATTACACAAATCCTGAAGCGAACACAAACAAGCTGGTATATTACACATATCAGAGGACTTACCCTGTCTCCCTTGCCACCGGCCAGTCCATTAGCTCCTGCAGTACCTCGATCTCCCTATTGACAAAAAAAAGCATAAATCAACAACAACAACAACAACAACAACAAACAACAAACTTAAGATTTTATTTATACCTATACCTAAAGTATATACTTATACCAATTTACATCCATACTTAAGTTAAACACAAAATTAGATGAACTAATAAGACCTAGAAGACATGCAAATAGATGATTTGGTTCAAATAAAATTAATATGGTGCTCAAGAGGATTTTAAATTTCAGTTTTATTTTGAATGATCACTTGTTCAGCAGTTTCACATCTTCATCAACTGTATTCCAAATCTGAACTCCCAAGTATCTGAAGTTGAACTTGCCATAAATTATTTGTTCTTATTTGAGGATAAACTTGGTAATATTAAACTTACCATATTGATCAATACTTAGGGAATGCCATTATGTTACAAGAAATGTATGTTATTGACACAGTATACTTGACACTTTTATTGTAATTCATTATTTATTGTTGAACATTATTTCAGATTGTACCACTGATTTTGCACATCTCTTTTATTTTGCCGACCCCATTGCCTGGATTAGCCTTGCTAATTGGCAATTATCATGATTAAAGATTAAAGATATACATCATAGCTATCCAAAGTTCATCTTGAATTAATTTTAACAGTAAAAGCTCGTATAATACAAAACAAACACTAACCTTCATTGCACTAATAACAACAACAACAACAGCAAAAACAACAGCAACAGCAACAACAATTCAGACAACAACAGCAATAATGAGATGACACTGCATATATAGCTATTAAAACAAAGACAAGCCGGTGGCTATAGAGGCACAGCAAGGTCACTAAGTTGATGTGTGCAAACTTGAGAATATTGCAATTAACTTACCATTTATTGCAACAGTGGAAGGTTGTTCTGTAGCATTGATACTGGAAATAAAATAAAACACAGAAGTAAAACTTGTAAGCGATAAACATACATTCACGACTACATGTATTCTTCAAAAGCGATAGAATGCGATAGTAGTTCAATTGTATAAATTTTACACATTTACTTAGAAGAAGTCGATACAATTCTTGTGAACATTCGTTAAGTATTTCTTACAACGATCGAAACACTAGAAAACAGCTCTGTGTTTATAGTCACGTGAATCCGACTGAATGACGTGGACAGTTGGGGTAGTTACAAGCCGACGATTAGGTCCCCGCTCTTTAGTTTGCTTATTATAAATGATAGGAGAACTATAATTAGTAGATTAGTTAATTAGTCCAAGATGTACATTTCCATAATTAGATGTTTCAATTATGACGTCATGTTACGTTACAAAGGCGCCATGTTGTATTTTTATAAAGTCAGAATTTTGCCTAATTTAACTAAAAAGCACAGAATATTTTCCGTTGCTAAGCTATATATATATAAGCTACGTAAGAAAATCTAAGGTAATTATTCTTTTTCAAAAACGTCAGCTGTTTTACAAAAGTGTCAATAATAAACATGGTTTCTATGACAACGGCCGAGTATCATTTCTTGCTATGATTGTTACATCTCATCATCCGAAAATAAATTGTTAGAAAAGTCAGAAAATTTCAAGGTGATAGCATTTGCTGTTTAGGGTCAATAGGAATGTTCTGATGGTATTGACCAATCAGTACGCTTCGACTTATTTGCAAAGTCTGAGTTTGGTTGAGCTCTCTTGAGGAGGTGAAACTAGACAATGTGATTTTTGCAGAGGACTGTTGTCATGGAAATATTAACAAAGTAGAACTCTATATAGCCATTGGCCATGAGTAAGAGAGCTCCCAATATCCCTCCCCCGTTCCTTGCCAGGAGTAACAATACAATTAAAGATGAGTAAGACAAAACGGCATTGACCATGTTCTTTCCTACCTTTGAGTGGCATTTACGGTTGGAGGAAGTGTTTGACTTGTTGTTGACATGTTACCCACGTTTACGGTTGGAGGAAGTGTTTGAGTTGTCGTTGACGTGTTATCTGCAGGACACGGTTTAACCTGGCATATAATGTTCACATTAACAACCGCATGCATTTGTTGTTGGCTTGGAGGAAGAATTGCAGTTTGACTATTAGATGATGCTGCCGGACCTGGATTTTCATTGCCGCTTTGATTATTAATTTGAACCCGATTGGTGTCCATATATTGTCCTGGGTAACCTGTGGCGCTTGGAGTATCTGCAGCATTAGAGCTTTGAGTCTGATTCAGCCTTGAGTTTGCATTCATGTCTAATCGAATGTTCACAGCAGGATTTTGGTTCATGTTAGTTGTTATGCCGGAGCTGAGGTTTACATTTATAGCTGGGTTGGTGTTCGTGGTATTGAAGTCGGATATCGGCCCTGGATTAAAACTTGAGTTTGGACTTGTTGAGTCTGATGTTACTATAGAAATGTTAAAGACAAGATAATTGTTAATAAAAGTATTACATAAGTATAACATAAGTATAATACCAATTCCTGATGGGCGTTGTTAGTACAGTATGCCATTGTAATATATCATTGTCGTAAACATATCTAGCACATTAACAAGAAAGGGTTCTCATAGACCAGACCATATCTGGATATCAAGAGTGTTGTTTCTGGCACAATTAACACCCTAACAAGCTCCATATCATATTTCTCTGCCTTCGTGCTGTAATTTCTCACTCTGAGGCCTCAGTCCGGCACATCGAACGAACCAGCCTTGCCAAGCCATATGGTGGAAAATCCTTAAAATACACTAAATTGACCCATCTGAAATGTTTTACTTCTGCGCTTTATCCCCCACCATCACTAAGGCCAAGTGTACATATGGTGAAAACGGTATTTAATTTGAGCCAGTATTCGCCATTCTATGCCCATTTTTACAACCCTAAATTGGAGTGCATATTAGGGTTTGAAAAAACGACGAGACCCCCTTCCTGTTAACGGGCTAGATATGTTAGATAAAGAGTACACAGCATGTTTCAATTGTTCGACGTGTCGTCTTGCAGACGTAAGCAATTAAGGTGTATATAACAATGGATGCAGGTGAGATCTCGGGTTCCAAATTAAACAAGACAAGCATAGAGGAGAAGATAGTGTCTAAACGTTCACTTCACTTCACTTCAGTACAAATAGCATAATGTATAAAACGCGCAAAATTTTGCGCTGATTATGGCGATTGTGTGGTTCCAGAAAATATCTATACCCCCCCACCCCATGGAGGGTCACTGGAAATTCCATGGGGGTGGGGGTCGAGAGGTGAAATTTCCAAGGGGTATGGGGGTAAGAAGAGTAATATATTTCCAGAGGGACAAGAACACTAGCTAAGGGAAACCTATCAAGATCGCATTTGCGAATTAATAAATCAACAAATCCACGAACTCCAGTATATCTAAGTATACTCAAATGCAATTTGCACATTTAGCAGACATTTCTGAGCGCACATTTCGGGATAATGCTTTATACGGCGGAGCATGCATGAACGTGTACTTTTCACGTTACTGCTATTTTCCTGCTATTTTGTTTTTTGCAAATTATGTAGTAAAAATAAAATTATTTTCATCTATGCTTCAAATTTAACACCTTTCTGACGTTACATGGCGTAGGGGAACAAAAAGGGACCTCTTTTAAAAAATGGAAAATCCAGGGGGGAGGGGGTACCAAAACACCCCCTGGAATGGAAATTCCAAGGGATTGGGGGGGGGGTCATAGGAAAAAAAACCTCCATGGGGAGTATGGATATTTTCTGGAACTACACATTCTGCTTCATAAACATCAAACGAGAAAGAATGTTAATCAAAACACGTAGAATGCTGTCCAAACAGAAGTTGTTTGGCTTTTGGCGCTCTTTTGCGAATACATACGCCCTATCCTTCACTTCCTTTTTGCAATTGGTTATTACTTTAATGAGTGCATGCGTAATGTAACTTTTGGTAATAAGTTATTAAAATTATGACGTCATATGACGTCAAAATTCGTTACTAAATTGCTGCCGTTATCTTGGTCATTTACCACTGCATAACATCGCCATAGTTAATTTTAAAAATCGATCAGCATTTCGGAAATGTTTTAGTCATCAAAACTACAATTTAAGAGTAAAGCCAACAAAGATATAAATTAAATTTTTAAGATATCATTTCTGTGGGTTCGTCACTCCAAATGTGGTTGCCATGGCAAAACAGAGTAGGTGGTGAATTCGCCACAGAGAAATGTTGGAAACGTTTGAAAGTTTTATGGTGCTTCCCCCCTCTCTTCAAACTATTATTAACTTTTAGACTCGAACTATACCTTGAATGGATGTGCAGAATCTTTGACATTCTTCAAGAGACCTGAAATTGTTTTTACCACCAGCGCATCCACCATAATAAAAATTTTGGCATCGTTGACTCGTGGTATTGTAAAACCATCTCTCAAGTGCCCTCCTGCACGGGCCTACCTCAACAGGAAGCGAGCAAGGACTTGTCACCTCCATCCTTCGCTCTTGATCTGCCAGTGACTGTCCCCTCTCGTTTGGATACAGTTTGCGTTCGAAGGGAGGATTATCGTTGGTGTATTCTTAGTTGAATAATCAGCATGTTAAACAAAGTACGATGAACATTGAATCTCATAGCATCTACAAATCCCCGGATATTGGACACCCCCAGGTCAAACGGGAATTGCCCTATTACGTCACAGTTTGTTTACATTTTATAAACTCAAGAAAAATACGCAAGGACTGCAATTTTTTGCCTTTAAAACGGAGAAACCCTTGTTTCTATACATTTTAGCTAATTTTCGAAATGAATTTTGTGAAGCCGTCTTTGAATTTGTGCTTACAATACCCGGGTTACTGTTGCATTGTGGGCTTAAAGTGGGGAAAAACAAAATGTAAACAAACCACATTTCAGGCCGGTTCAGACACCAGCGAACTGTGAAACAAGTTTGTTGCTACATTTCACAGTTAATATGATAATACAAATGAAATGTAAAACAAAGTTGATTGATTTGAACCTTTATTAGCAAAATGAATCACTTTATGTTCATAATACCTTGAAAGTAGCTGTGACGTCATAGTGAAATAGGGCAATTGATATTATATATGTACTTACAAATTCAAATGCCTTTAACTCTCCAAACTGTGCAATGATCATTTGACTCTTCCTCTTCAGCTCTTTGTTTTGCTTCACTACCTACAAACCATCAATAACAAGGTTACACATAGATTTATAAGTAGAATTATGCTTCACAGATATAGGATCTTTATCTTCAAGTGTTGATAATTAAAATCTTTGCGAGTGAGTGAATTTTTCAACATGAGAAGATAAAATCTGTATCTCCAAGCAGCCGGCCATGTCTAATGTTCTGTTAATTATTCGTGCTAAGCCATAATAAACGTCTGAAATCTTCGGTAATTTTCGGAATGTTTTTGTAAATACTTGAAAATTCTCAAAAAGTCTTTTTTACATATACATGTATTTGGAAATTTTTCAAAAAACTCGGAAAATCTTTGGAAAACTTTGGATATCTTCAGAAAATCTTCGGAAATTTTTGGAAACGATCAGAAGTTAGATGTCTGGGCCTGGTTGTTCAAAGAGTGAATAGCGCTATCCAGTGGATAAATTTTTAACAGGTGGATAAGCGTTAACTATTTAGTTTATTTTATCTGCTGGATAACGATTTATCTGCTGGATGGCACTATCCACTCTTTAAACAACTTGGGGCTGCCTGCTACAGAGACTGCTACAGACTGAGGAAATTTTTGCATGTGTTTGGATACGATATTTAAACACATATTATGGATTATCACTTTTATAATATTATTCCATGTGTAAATCATGGTAATTTATGGTTTAGTGAATAATAAATACTGTTGATCATGTACAACACCGTAAGTGTGTGTGTTGGGGGTGGTCAAGACCACTGGGAGAAACAATTAGGGTGGTGAAAGGAAAACAAAATGGTGGGATCAGGATTCTTGAGATGACACAAATTGAGATAGAAACTTAAAGTACAAGACAGAGATGCAAGCTATTAGACTAACTTCCTTCTGTTTTCATTGCTATGATGTACAAGACGCTAAATGGTCTTGTTCCTAATTATCTGAGAGAAAAGCTCTCTTATGTTTCCCAAAGACATAAACACACTTTGAGCAACTCAGACGTTAATTTGATATTATCCCGACCCAATACAGAATACGGGAAAAAATACTTTAGTTATAGTGGAGCAGCATTATGGAATTCTATTCCTGGTGACATTGGGAGGTCGTGAAATTTGCGCAGTTTTAGACTGGGTATAAATAATACTGTATGATCAATTCCAAATTGGTTTTATTCTATCTTCATATCTATTTCTGTTCTGTCTCAACCAATATGTCAGTGAGCAGTTGGCCGAGGTAGAGTGAGCGGACACGGCTTCTCCGAAAACCATAACTCTGTTATGAGAGATTCTTATTCTTTACCGCACGTATAAATGAAGGATTCATCATCATCATCATCATTATTTTGGCTGTGGCCTTTTTTGTCTAAAATTAGATAATTCAGCAACTCTGAATAAATAGAGATCAAATGTTTATCACAAAAAAATAATAGTTATGATATATTAATTTATATACAGTACATCTTACTCTGCAAAAGCAGTTAGATGTTCCAAGACAAGAAAAATATATGGAAATATGCATACATGTACATGTACGCTATCATGGCATAACCATGCAGAAATATATGTCAGGAAATTTGTGACAAAACAGCATTTTCATTGAACAGGGGGGGGGTCAGGGTTTGAGAGACTTGGCTACACCCCCTACCCCACCGACCTTTGCTGGAGTACCCCTGTATACTACACAAAACTGGAAAATGCAATAAAGTGCAATAATTATTGATTCATTTTTAAAATGTATATCCCACCTTTGTAGCATAATTCTCAGCATTGCTCCGGCAGTCTTGTTCAACTTCATATTTTCTGTGAAGGTTTTCATACTCATCCAAAGCAAGGCTAGAAACTGAAAACAAGATTATATATGAATGCTACTGTAGTAGTCTTAAAGTTTGCATGTTACATGAGTTTGTGCAATTTGGCACTAAAGTTGAAAGGCAACCAAATTCTAAGTCAGATTGTGCAGACACCAGCATGGTAGTGGGAGCTCATAAATAATATATTTCCATGGGATTTTGAGTTCACCAGCAATAGTGTGATTAATTGCAAGGGCTCCCTCCCAGTCCCTCTCTTTATACTTTCTTTCTTTCTTCCCCCCCCCCTGCATGCTATGCTTCGGTTTGTTCTCTGTGATTCTGTAATTATGCACATTTGAACATAATTATTTGCATGGAAAACTTGTGTGTAATACTGTATATATTTATACAATGTAATTATAATACCATTAACCATTAACCATTTAGTGATCACTGATTTACATCGGCTCAAGAAGAATTAAAAAAGTTATCAAGAGCCTCATCACTGAATATTGCTCACCTTGGCAACAATTAAAACAACTTTCATATGCAGTCACTATGTTTCTCTACTAGAAGAATGCATGGTTACTGTCTCAGTCTATATTTTACAGTGCGACTACAGAAACTGGGGTCACTTGCCGAAGAGTAGCCAATCACAATATGACTTTTAAACAATATAAATGGAGTTTGCAGTTTTGATTCCAGACAAACCATGGCAACCGCTCATTCTCATTGGATAGTTTCACAGTTTGTTTCTTTCAGTCAGCTAAATCAAAGTGACCCCGGTTTCTGTAGTCGCACTGTAGTAATCCATGTAACAAGTATGATGTACAGTGTTACTGCTGTGAAATTTAGAAATTATTATGTCACTCAACGTATCTTGATTTAGGAATACCTACTCTAAGTTGGCTTTATTTATATTTTGGCAAAACCAAATAACATATAAAATTATTGCGGATGTCACAGATCGAAGTAGGTTTACTTAGCAAATACTGGTAAACTTGATTTCAGTTTCTAGGTTTGAGGAATATGGAAAGTCAGCTGCTATACAGTCATGTAATTAAACTTCGTTTATAAAATAGTGTCATTGTTTTGGTCATTAATTTTTCTCTGACTTAATATTATTTATTTTATTTCAGTATAAACACACAGTTGCTAATACAAAACTGTTATTTTCATGTCACAAATAGCTTGTTAGACATTATATATTATCAGTTGTATAAACTACTACTATCTATCTACTATCCACTGTCCTCTTTTAATAAAAAATGGATAAATATTAAAGTATTGCTATTACAAGTCATCTGTTCAACTATAATTAGTATATAATAGTTATCTATATATAATTATATACATATTAAAAATTCCTTTCCTTTCACCATGTTTGGAAATTTATCATCTTCTTCCTTTGTGAAGATATATTGCCTTTTAAAAATCCTAATTTCAAGATGCAATATTATTTTGGCCATATTTTAAAAATATGGCATAACAGCCTTATAGAAAATATGTTTGGGTCAGGACACTCAACAAAAACATTTAAATTTGCCCAATTTTAACAAAGACATATAGATCTGAGAATGATAAATTTCATAAATTATTTGTTCACAATTTGCACAAGGTGATCTTAATCTTGCCAAACATAAATCTACCACTAGATAGAGATCTTTACTATATAGAAACCAGCTGAAAAAAGAAATTTAAAATATCCTATTTACATTAAATAATGGGCCCTATTTAAAGTGCTATGAGCCACCATTTAAAATATAATATATTTTATGACTATGTGCACAGCTTTGAAAAATAATACTTTTAAAAATCATTATTATTGATGTAGGCTTATAAAAATTCTATTATCTAATTCTTCTCAACAACAGGAAACATATTCAGGAATTAACAAACATTTTCACTGGTGTCATATGTATCATCAAAATACATAACAAAACATTAATTTCCTTAATCCTAAATGAAAGAAGCGTTTGTCCGAGACCTGAGGCAGTATTTTATATGAATCAAAACAAGAAACCGAAATACAACCAAAGAAATTAAGAAAACTTTAAAACACTGCTACATACATTCTGGGGAATTTTTATATTTTAAACTTTAAGGTCGATAACTATCTCAAAATATTTATTTATACTAGGCAGCTTTCCCTACCCATATTTAGAAATTATTTTCACAAACGGAAGCCAAAATCGTTTTAAAAAGTGACTTTTGCATAAATTTACCAAATCTGGAGATAGACAACATAGAAAAATATTATATATAAACCCGACCTACTGGAGAGAGCCACAACTTGACTCTATACAGACTATAGTAAACAAATATCCTCTTACACATAATGCTATTAGTATTAAATAAATTGAGACGATTTTGAACTGATTTTTAGGCAGATATTCTCAAAAATTGCAAGTTTCTGTCAGCTTCATGGAGTTTCCATTCTCATGCAGCAAACAGTTAAATCAAATCGTGCAAATATAGGATTATAGGCTAGGCAAGATCGCACATTCGTTATCATATTTTGCTCGGCGACAGCTGATCGCAGCAGCTGATAGCATCAATACCACCGCAAGAAATGTACTAGTTACGATGCAGTGGTTCGCAACATGTTTATAGTCTTTATACACTCAAGTATTTATGAAAGTGCTGTGAAGTATTAATCAACTCGGCAAAATTACCTTGCTTCAATTTTTCCAAGTCTTCTTTGACCTGCAGGTACTTGGAGCGTTCTTCTTTCAACTTGGAAGGAAAAGAAATAACTAAAAATGCAATCAAACTCAACCTTGCTTTGATAATTTCTTGATTACAATTTAGCAACCTGCAGTGCTGAAATATAAACTGAAAATACCTCTTCTGTTCAAGTCTAGCAATATATATTACCTTTTTGAAGTACTCTTCACATTTCGCTTGTAGATCCTCGTATTCTAACACAGCTAAGGCAAAAAGGGAATACAAACACAAGCAGGAAGTAAGACAGTCAACCAAACGACAAAAGCTTCGGATCGGTGAAGATGAAGGTATGTGTTGAAGGTATAAACAACTTACTGTCGCTAGAGATTCACCAGATAAAGCCCACTGTATTCTTACCTCTTGTAGATATCCTCTTTAAGGTTTCGTACTTCTCATCCAAATTATTCATTCTGTGTTGATTATTGCTCAATTCCTTCCCTGCAGCTTCAGCATGGTTCTCATCCGCCATTTTTACTGCAGAACCAGAAGTGCAAGTGTTATGTTCCAGGTTTGCATACGGGTCGCGGTGTCGTCACGTGACGGCTGAAGCAATCGCGTGCGGTCAGGTGAAACCAAGGCTCTAATGTCAGCTCCGCTGTATCCCTTTTAAAATTCTCCTTTTATTTTGCTCAAAACGTCAATTCAGTGATAATAATAAAACTGGTTACAAACAAATCATTATGGACATATAACACTGGGCACCATATTGCTTCCTATTTTTAAGCTCATTCAAAAAGCACAAGCACAAGCACAAGAGAATATGTGTCAAGCAAGTGAAAATGAACTGTGAAATAAGCACAAGGCGCAAAAGCAAATACAAGCAGACACAAGCATAAGCGAAAGCCATAAGAGATGAATGCATGAATGAATGAATGAATCAATGAATGAATCAATGAATCAATGAATCAATCAATCAATCAATCAATCAATGCATGAATGCGTGAATGCGTGAGTGAGTGAACGAATGAGTGAGTGAGTGAGTGAGTGAGTGAGTGAGTGAGTGAGTGAGTGAGTGAGTGAGTGAGTGAGCGAGCGAGC